>PVKH010005187.1:0-22462 GCA_004027955.1 Chaetophractus vellerosus
TGCCTGCAAGCAGGCAAGGCCACCACGCGGTGAGATGACTTGGCGGGTCACCACAATGGGGGGGGGGGAGACAAGCAGACACAGAAGAACGGAAAAATGAACACAGCAAGAACAAGCAGAAAGGGGGGGATATATAATAAATATATATATATATATAATGTGAAATAAGAACATGGGTAGACTTGCATATTTAAGACCATTTTTCCTTGAAGCTGAACAAATGTAAGTTACTACTACACAATGTTAATATCAGACCAAAAATAAACATTATACTAAGTGAAGGAGACCAGATACAGAGTACTACATATTGTATGATTCCATTTATATAATTGTAAATATAAATCAATTCATAAAGATGAAAGGAGATTAGTTGTTATGTAGGTCTAAGGAAGGAATTCTAAGGGGTTTGACATCTTTCTTTTTGGAGTAATGAAATTGTTCTAAAATTTTTAAGATGATGAACATACAACATTGTGATTATATTAAAAGCCATTGATTATATACTTTGGATAAAATAGCCAGAAACAGCAGCTATGTATAGTGGGGGAAACAGAGAGATTGAGAGGTGGGAGTTTTCTTGTTTGTTTGTTTGTCTGTTTTTCATTTATTATTATTATGAAATAATGAAAATGCTCTGATAATGATTGAAGTGATGAATGCACAACTATGTGATTATAGTAAATACCATTGATTGTACAGCTTCCATGAATTGCATGCTTTAACAGGCACCAATAATATTGATTAAAAAATTAAAAATAATAAGGGAGAGATTAAAATATCACAGATAAACAGAAACTGAGGGAATTCATCATCAATAGGCCTGCCCTACAAGAAACACCAAAGGAACTTTTGCAGGCTGAAAGGAAAAGCTAGGATAAGAGGTTTGGAGGAGAGTGTAGAAATGAAGATTATTAATAATGATAACTAAAAGGGTAAAAAGAGAAACAAAAATATGATATCATATAAAAACTTCAGGATAAAATGGTTGAAGTGCTGCCTTTACAGTAAGAATATTGAATATTAAGGGATTAAACTCTCCAATTAAAAGATATAGATTGGCAAAATAGATAAAATATGTGATCCCATCTACATGCAGTCTATAAGAGACTCACCTTAAATTCAAGGTAACAAATAGGTTGAAACTGAAAGATTGGAAAAGATATTCCATGCTGTATTAATCAGCCACAGGGGTGCCTTTGGAAATATACCAAAGATTGGTTGGTCTTTATAAAGGGTATTTATATGGGGTAGAAGCTTACAGTTACCAGACCACAAAGCATAAGTTTTTTCTCATACCAAAGTCCATGTGTTGGAGCAAGACAGCTGCCGATGTCTGCAAGGGCTCAGGCCTTTGGGTTCCTCTCCTGCCGGGGCTGCATTTCTCTCCAGGCTTAGTTTCTGCTTCCTCCACAAGTTCAGCTGTAGACCACAAGGCTCTCTACACTTTGTGTCTCTCCACAAGGTCAGCTGTAGACTATCGGGCGAATGGCTCACTCCAACATCAGAACTGCTTCTCAAATCTGCTTCTCCCAAAATTCTGCAACTCAAATCTGCTGCCTAGCCTTTATACTTGAGACCACACCCACCGAGGGGCAGAGCCCAATGCCCTCCTGATGTGGCCCAGTTAATGCCCTTATCATAAACCAATCATGCCCAGATGAACAGATCAGTTTACAAGCATGATCCAATTTATATTTTTGTTATTCATTATTACATAACACTGTCAAACCATTACACATGCAGACAGTTATCAAAAAATAACTGGGGTAGCTATAATAATATGGGAGAAAATTGACTTTAAATGCAAAATTGTTTTGAGACCAAAAAGGCACTTTATATTAGTAAAAGGGGGATAATTTATCAGGAAGAAAAAATAATCATAAATATATATGCACCAAAATACATGAAGAAAACACTGATGAAACTGAGGGGAGAAATACATGCCTCTACAATAAAAGTAGGGGAGTTAAATATACTACTCTCAGAAATAGATAGAAAATCTAGACAGAGAATTAATAAATAAACAGAGATCTGTATAAATTCAGTAAATGAACTAGATTGAACAGACATATACAGAATATTGCCCCCCCAAATTGCAGGATATACTTTCTTTTCAAGGGCTCATAGATCAATCTCCAGGATAGACCAATGTTAGGCCATAGAATGGTCTCAATGAATTTAGAAAAACTGAAATTTTACAGAGCACTTTCTCTGACCACAATGAAATGAACTGGAAATCAATAATGGGTGGAGAACTGCAAAATTCACAAATATATGGGAGTTAATCAACATACTCTTAAACAATAAATGGGTCAAAGTAGATATTGCAAGAAAAATCCATAAATACCTTGAGGCGAAAGAAAATGAGAACACAACATATCAAAACATGTAAGATGTAGCAAAGGCAATGATGAGAAGGAAATTTGTAGTCTGAAATGACTACCTTAAAAAAGAAGAAAGAGCTAAAAATAAGGATTATAAGAGGATACTAAGAAGAACTTTTTACCAACAAATTAGACAACTTAGAGGAAATGCATGAGTTCCTAGAAAAACATGGACAACCAACCCTAACTCTAATCTCAAGTAAAGAGATCAAGTCATTCATCAAAACCTCCCCAAAAGAAAAGCCCTAGACTAAATGGCTTCACAGATGAACTCTACTATTAATTCCAAAATGAACTAATAATGCTGCTCAAACACTTCCAAAAACTTGAAAAGAAAAGGAACATTACCTAACTCATTCTATGAAGCCAAAATCACCCTAATACCAAACCAGATAAAGATGCTACAAGACTAGAAGATTAAAGACCAATTTCTGTAATGGATTTAGATGCAAAAATCCTCTATAAATACTTGCAAATTGAGTAAAACAACACATTAAATGAATTATACTCCATGATCAAATGGGTTTTATCCTAGGTATGCAAGAGTGGTTCAACACAAGAAAATCAATTAATGTAATATACCACATTAACAAATTAAATGAGAAAAAAATTACATGATCATCTTTTCTGCTGCAGAAAAGCATTTGACAAAATCCACAGGACTGTGGTTGAGAATGCAATTGTAGGAGTGTTCTTTTGGCAACTATGGCCGAGGAGGGTCATAGGTAAAGGGTGTCAGTGGCAGGGTGATTTGTGGGGTAGGATGCACCTTGGGCATGACTGTAGAATATGGATGTGTTCATGTGGTCAAAGGGTGTTATCTCAGTGTGAGGGGGACCACACAACAACCAACAAAATATTAAATTCCCATCCTGGAGAGTCCTGCTATGTTCTCTGCTAGAATGGAAAGAATCTCTGGAGTACATAGTGCCTAATAAAAAGAAACAGACCAATATTCCAAGCCCCTGATACTAACCCTTGTGCTTATGAACCTTATTCTTGTAATTGAAACTTAGCCTAATAATACCTATTGACTAAGAGTTACCTCCTGAAAACCTCTGATTTATTCAAAAGTGGCCTCTCTCAAAGCCAAACTCAGGAAACAAATTCACTCCCTTCCCACCAGTGTGGGACACAACTCACAGGGATGAGCATCCCTGGCACTGAGGGATTATTACCAAGCACCAAACAGTGATGCATTTGGAAAAAGACCTTGACCCAAAGGGGGAAAAATTAAATACAAAAAATTTTTTATGGCTAAGAGATTTCAAAGTGAGTTGGGAGGTCATTCAAGAGGTTACCTTAAGCACATCTCAGGAGGATCTCACTAACTGCCACAGTAAACAAAGCCTCTAACAGTGGTGCTCCTGAGGACCTTAGAGACATTTGGACACTATAGGCAAGGCATACAACCACAGGAAATCAGCACCCCATTGGTGGGCCTTACCTTCAAATATACGATAATCTATTTCTCCAATGTAACAAAGTTATATTAATTTATATTTTCCCTACACATGATTCTTCTATCCCTTTTATTTAAAACTATAATTAGTGCTATACCCATTAATACCTGTCCTAAAGACTTAAATATTTAGTCTGTTCATATGCTGGTTGAGCCCTGAATCTCAGCAGAGTTACAGCCAACAGGTACTCTCCAGTTCGTTGAACTCACCCAGGACAACTAACAAAAGATGATCATGGACAATCCTTACCCCAAAAAACAAAGAGTTTCTACAATTGCAATCAAAACAGTTTCTTTCATCTGTCCCATAAATCTAAGCTCCTTCTCAATCTGAAGCAGAGTAGGCATTACCATCCCCAAATTCTCAAGATTGAGGAATGAACAAACATAAGGAGGGAATATAACCATGGACCAAAGTAGACTTGCTATTATTGCATTAATGGAAGAACTTGTAACATTGATATAAAGATAGTGGCTACCAGAGGCTCTGAGGCAAGGGGGAGGTAAGACTAGGCAGAACATAAAGCATTTCTAGGGCATTGGAGTTGTTCTGCATTATTTTGCAAAGACAGATACAATCCATTATTCATTTTGTTAAAGCCTATAAAATTGTGTGGTACAAACTGTAAACCATAATGTAAAATATAGATCATGATTAGTAGCAATGCTTCAATATTTGTTCACCAATTGTAACAAAATGTACCACACTAATGTAAGATATTATTAATAGAGGAAAATGTGAAAAGGGGAGGGGGTGGGGTATATGGGAACCCCCTATATTTTCAATGTAACTTTTCTGCAATCTAAAAATTCTTTTAAAATAAAGTTAAAATAAGACTTTCTCCTACAAAAACATAGTATATTTATTAAAATCAAGAAATTAAGAATAATGTAATGCCCCCTTCAAACTTCCTAAATTGCTCCAGTAATGTCCTTTAAAGAACTAAGATCAAATTCATTATCAAATATTCCATTTAGCTGTCAAGTCTCATTAGTATCTTTCAATCTAGAAGAGTTCCTCAGTCTTTTCTTATCTTTTGTTATACCTTGATATTTTGAAAGTTACAGGCTAGTTTCTTTATAAAATCAAATGTCTCTTAATTTGCATTTGCATGATCTTTCCTCATGATTAAATTCAAGCTATCTATATCGACAGGAATATCACAAAATTAATGGTATGTTTTCAATGCATCATATCACAAAGGACATGTTGTCAATTTGTTTCCTTCGTGGTGGTGTTAATTTTCAAATCACTCAATTAATAAGCAATTGTCACTTGGTTAGTCTGTGAATTAATTAATAATTAATTAACAAGCATTTTATGGGGAGATACTTTGAGACAATGTAAACAGCCTGCTCCTCATCAAACTTTTTCCCACTGATTTTAACATTGATATTCTTGCATGAATAAAATTTTACAATAATGCTTAAAAATTGAAATATATGATATATGTACTCTGACAACAATAAAATCAAAACAGAAGTGAATAACAGAAGGAAATTGGGAAAATTCACAAATATGTAGAAATTAAACAATAAAATCCTCAATAATTAATGGGTCAAGGAGGAAATACAAGTAAAATTATATTATTCTTTGCAATGAATGAAAATGAAAATACGACATACCAAAGCTTTTGGGGTGCAGTTAAAACATGACTTAGAAGAAAATGCAGAGATATAAACACTCACATAAAATGAAAGAAAGATCTCAAATCTATAGCCTAAACTTCAGCTTTAATTAAATGTAAAATATGATTAAACTAATCCTAAAACATAAGGAAGAAAATAAACAAGATAAAAGTGGAAATAACTGAAATAGAGATGAGAAACACAATAGAGAAAATCAACCAAACCAAAAGTTGGTTCTTTGAAAATATCAACAGAATTGAAAAACCATTTGCTATACTGACCAAGCAAAAAGAAGATTCATAATGATAAAATAAGGGTAAAATAGGGGGACAGCACAACCAACTTAAGAGAAATAAAAAGCATTATAAGGGCAAGCTATGAACAACTGTGTGCTAACAAATTAAATCTTGTAGATGAAATGGAAAGAATCTTAGAAATACACAAAGTATAATAACTGATTCACACAGAAAGAAAATTTGAATATACCTACAACAAATAAAGATAGTAAGTTAATAATTTTAAATATTCCAAGAAAGAAAATCCCAGGTCCAGATAGCCTTACTGGTGAATTCTAGAAATCAGGACAAGAAGAGTTAATGCAAAACTTTTAAGAAATAAAAGAGAAGGGAATATTATACAACATATTCTATGAGTTAAATATTACCCTGATACCAAAACTAGAGATATCACAAGAAAGGAAACCTGCAGACAAATATTCCTTTTGAACATAAATGCAAAAATACTCAACCAAATACCAGCAAACTGAATATAGGATCATATAAGAATTACAAACCATAACCAAGAGGGAAATTTCTGAGAATTACAACATTAGTTCAACATCCAAAAGCCAATCCATGCTTTGCACCATCTTAATAGAATAAAGGACAATAAATTCAAAGTTCATCTCAATAGACACAACGACATTTGACAAAGTCAAGCACTCTTTCATTTAAAAATATTTAACAAAATTAGAAATAGATGAATACTTCTTCAACATGATAAAGGACATCTCCTGAAAACCCACAGTTAACATCATAGTTAATGGGGAAGGACCTTTTTTTAAAGGATTTCCCTTTAAAATCAGGACAAAGCAAGGATATCTGATCTCACCACTTCTATTCAACTTTGTATGGACATTCTAGGCAGGGTAATTAGACAAGAATATGAAATAAAATTCATCCTGTTTGAAAAGGAAAAGGTAAAACTATCTTTATTCATGGATGGCATGGACTTGTTTGTAGAAAATCCTTGTAAACATGTTAAAAACTGGTATAATTAATAAATTCGTTCAGCAAGATTGCAGGATACAAGGTCAATATACAAAACTCAATTGCATTTCTGTGCACAAGCAATGCAGAATCCAAACATGGAATTAGAAAAAGATTCCATTTAGAATGATATCAAAAGAATAAATTACTGAGGAATGAATTTAACAAAGGAAGTTCTTGACCTGTACACTGGAAACTATAAAGCATAGTTGAAAGAAATTAAAGGTTTAAGTAATGAAAAGACATCTCATGTATATGGAAGGAAGACAAATTGTTAAGATAGCAGTACTCCCCAAATTGATCTAGAGATGCAGTGCAGTCTCTATCAAAATCCAGATGTCCTTTTTTACAGAAATTGGCTTGCTGATCCTAAAAATCACATGGAAATGCAGACTAGCCAAAACTATCTTGAGAAATGAGCAAATTAGGAGCAGTCATGATTCTGATTTCAGAATTTACTACAAAGCTACAGTAATCACCACAGTGTGGTGCTGGCATAAATATAAATTATAGATCAACTGAATAGAATTGATGGTCCAGAAATAAACGCTTACTTTTCTAGCCAATACATTTTCAAAAAGGGTATCATGTCCATTCAATGGGGAAAGTCTCTGGGTCAACTGGATATCCACCTGTAGATGTAATTGAACACAATGAGGGGATGTATTGAATATTAAAAACATTTAATTGTACACTTTAAATGGATGAACTATTATTTTATTGCATGTAAATTATATATCAATAAAGCTCTTAAAATTAATTTCTTCTAAATATAAGTTACTACTCTACCCATTATACAAGAATCTTAGAAGCACTGTCTTTAATTATTGTAACCATCTTGCAAGTTACATTGTCCCCAAATAACAGATGATAAAAAGCACATGGAAGTTTAGTAAGTTCCCAAAGGCCACAGATATAACACAATAGAGAAAGAAATTCACAAGCAAGGCTTCTTGATTCCAAAGGAGTTTTATTACATGGCATTGCCGCTTCAGGGTTATAATGTTCTTTGAACTAGCAAGTGTTGGAAAGGGATTTGTATACCACAAACTACCAATTATGCATAAATTACTCTTTCTAATCATCCTCTTTCAGGAAACAAATTTTCTCCTTTTATCTTATTTTTTGTTTAAATATTTTTTCTTTAATGTAAAGAAGCTTTAGATGACATAAATATTCTGAAAATATAACATATACCCCATATGCTCTTCCTCCCACACTTTGTGAGTGCAAAGTGTAAACCATAATGTAAACTATAGACCACAGTTATTAGCAATGCTTCAATATGTGTGCATCAATTGTAACATTTACATCTTATTAAAGTTATCTTATGTATACCCTATGTATGACGTGCTGCTCGGTACTGTGGCCTATCAAATTCTCACCTCAAGCAGCACACTCACTTTGGTAAGCAACAGCAATGTGGTCTTATAAAGGCTTTTATACACAGACACACACACAGATTCATACACATCTATACAAAATAGAAAAGCCATAGAACACACATATAAACGCATAGATACAGGGCAAGCAAGAAGCAAACCCATCCCCACCCAGAATCATATATATTAGAGAGTACTCAATATATCATTTTCAAAATAAATCATCATATTCATGCCCTACTTAAAAGTATCCAAGAACCGAAATATATAGTCTTTATGAAAGGTGTTAAAAAAGAAAGTGTTTTCTGAGTGGCAACCCATTTCTTTTTCCGGTAAGGGATGGAAATCCATTTCTTTTAAGCTTGATAAGGGATTGGGAGTTTTAATTGAAAACAGAACTGAGTTTGAACAAAAAGTCATACACTATCTGAATCTCTCCAGGCTTTAAATTTCTTCGAGCTATCATAGAGAAGTAGTCTCTTGTAAGGAAGTATTTCATTTAGTGCTGCTTTGATGCTAATTAACTTCACCCAGACTCTGAAATATCTTTCAAATGTGTTTCCATAATACTTCTGACTAACTGGTTGCACAGCATAAAAAGCCCCATTTTACCAACCTATATTGATACTCTATTAAGTAAGTCTTAGGATATATTACTTGTTTTAATAACTGGGATCTTGTTAAGTGAATTCATAATGATGAACTCATTAAAGGTACCTACATTGTACAAAGTGAAGGGTAATTTGAAAAGCTGATCATCTCAGATTCATAAGCCAAGAAGCATGTTTCATTTGGTTTAAGCAACCAGTTGTTTTGCCTTAAAGCCTGTCAAGTGTGGAGATTTTATACAATTTTGTTTTGCCTAAATTTTAAAAAGAGAAATGTTGCAGATGTGAATATATGCCAAGAAACCTTGATGATTCAACTTCATTCTGTAGAGCAGGAAATGGCTTTATCTTTTACAGATAATGTAGAAAAGTTCCAACTTTCCATATCATGATAAGATTTTCCAAGGAGAACACAGGAAAAATGAGATTTGATGTTTAGAAGGGCTGTAGGACTTCCACACTCAGCTTCCTCCTGGCCAGTTAAAGGGTTTTGCTTCTGCAACAAGAGACAGATCTACAGCTTCCCTGCCCTACTGGTGATGCTCCAGAATGCCCCCTCCCAGGGACTTGGTGAGGAGTGAAGAAGCATCTTAAGTAAAGCATCCACTAAGAAAAAAGTTGTTCCATTCAAATTTTGGATGACCTAGAGCAGCAGACCACGGAATAGAAGCAGGGTTGGTAACCAGCGTGGCTGTAATCATGGTGCACAAAAAAGCAAAGGCAAAGGGGACCAAGCTCGAGCTAGTACAGGTTTACAGAGGTCATCAGCTGTTAGAGGCTAACAAATGATTTTAGCCTCACAATGAAGAAGAGGAATTACCAATTCAAATGCATGCAGGGATTAAGCAAAGAACATCAATCACTAAGCAGTCCATATTTAAGAAAAATCAACTCACAGAAATATAATCAACATTCCTTTAAATTGTGAAATAATTCAAATGTACAGACAAAAATACTATCATAAACAACTGTGCACAAATCAGCTAGCTTTATCATTGCTACCATATTTGCTTCAGTTATTTTGTTTTACTTTAATAAATCATTACAGATGCAGTTACATCTGCATCTCTTCATTTGATTCTTTGTTTCCCCAAGAAGGAAACCCCCTATATTTGATACTTATCATTTCTGTGCATGTAAGACATACTTACTTTTTATTATAATAAACAATCATAAATGGCATACATCATCCCATAACCTGCTTTATTGAGTTTTGAGATTTATCCATGTTGATGCATATGATATGTTAATTCACTTTTAGTGATATATATTATTTCATCATATAAATAAACCACCCTTTATTAATCTAGTTTCCTTTTGATGAACAATTTATTTCAAAATGTTATCTTCACCAAAAGAAATCTTACAATATGCAAACTTATATATGGTCCCTTGTAAAAATGTACCAAAATTTATTTAAAACTACACACACACACACATATAGTACATATATATATGTCTATACTATATATATATGAATATATACTATTTCTCAATCATTCCATATATACACTTAATATATAGAGGCATGGTATATATGAATCTTCAATCGTTCTATTTATCCCCAAATTATCATCCAAAATTGTGGCTATATAAATATATATATGTTGATATGTACATATATCAACAATTTTGGATAATATATAAAATGTAAATGATATAAATAAAATTGAAAACTTGTCCAATACCCAGGTTAATAAACAGAATGTGCTCAGAATCTTAGGAGAGCCTTTAGCCTCCTACCCCCAATGATCATACTTTCCATTCCTTTCTCAGAGGTAATTATTATTGTGATTTTTATTATATTCATTTTTTGTCCCTTTATAAAACTAGTTTACTTTACATTTTTAATTACCATAGAGTACAACTGGCAGTTTTCTCTTGTTATACAATCCCACCATTAAGATACAGGGCAGTTTATATCCCCTAAACCGTTGCACTGTCCCTTTATAGTCTAACCAACTCCCATGATCTATAAGCCCTGATATCCACTGATTTGTTTTCCACTACTAAAGTGCTGTCTCTCCAAGAATGTCAAATAAATGAAATCATACAGTATCAACTTTTGCCACATGCATCTCTCACTCAGTATGATGTTTTTGAGATTCATTCAAGCTGTTGCTTTCATCAGTAGTTTGTTCCCTTTTACTCCTGTGTAATATTACATTGTATGCACTTACCATACCAGAGATTGTTCATTCACTTGCCTGTTTCAGGACATTTCAGGAATTTAAAGCTTTTGGCTATCACAAATAAAGGTGGTATGGATATTTGAGTACAGGTTTTTTGCACACATAAGTTTTATTTCTTTAGTATATATACCCAGGGGTGGGCTTGCAGGGCCATATTGTAAGTATATGTTTAACTTAGTAAGAAGCAGCCAAAATTACTTCCAGTGTGCACATTCTGTTTTGAATTCCCAGGAGGAATGGATGAGAATTCCAGTTGCTCTGAATTCTTGCCAGCAATTGATGTCGCTATTTTTTTTAACCATTCAAACACATCTATAGAGATATGTCATCATGGTTTTAATTTGCATCTCCCCAAGGGCTAATGATGTTGGGGCACCTTTTCATGCATTTATGTGAAATCTTCTATCCTTTTTGGTGAAGCTTATGCTCAATCATTTTGCTCATTTATTTCGCAAGTATTTATGTCTATGTTCCTCACCTCTTTTTAAAAATATTTTTAGTAGAGAAGTTGTAGGTTTACAGAATCATGTAGAAAATATAGGGTTATCATATGTATACACTTATACATGCAGTTTTACCTATTAATATTTTCCATTAGTGAGGTAACTTTGTTACAACTGGTGAAACAATAGTATTATAATTATACTATTAACCATAGTTCATAGTTTCTATATTCTGGATATTCTCGATATTATCCCTTTTCAGAAATATGAGTTGTAAATATTTTCTCTCACTCTATAGTATATCTTTTCACTTTCTTGGTAATGTTCTTTGGTGTACAAAAGTTTTTAATTATTAATTTTTTGTTAGAGCAGTTGTAGGTTTACAAAAATTCAGGCAGAAAATACAGGATTCCCACAAACCTCAGCCTAACTTTCACATTTTTCCTATTGTTACTATTTTTAATAGTGTGGCACATTTGCTACATTGGTGAAACAATACTATTATCATTACATTCTTAACCATAGCTCATAGTTTATATTCAACTTCACTCTTTTTTTATTAGAGAAGTTGTAGGCTTACAGAAAACTCATGCATAAAATACAGAGTTCCCATGCATCACCCTGTCATTAACACCTTGCACTGGTTGGTATATTTGTTACAATTCATGGAAGAACATTTTTATGATTGTACGTTTTAAGCAATGTTTGTAGTTTTCTATGTAGTATTCATTTACATCTGTTTTAGTTTCCTAGGTTGCTCAAAGCAAATACCATGAAATGGGGTGTATTAAACAAAAGGCGTTTATTAGCTTACAATTTTGAGACCATGAAAATGTCCAAATCAAGGCATCATCAAGGCAATGCTTTCTTCCCAAAGACCAGTTTCCAGTGATCCTTGGCTCCTCTGCCACCTGGCAAGGCACATGGTGGCATCTGCTGGTCTCTCCACTCTCTTCCTGGTTTCGTTGATTTCAGATTCTTGATTCCATGGCTTTTCTCTCTGTGTCTGAATTTCATTCTGTTTGCAAATGACTCCAGTAATAGGCTAAGACCCATCCTGGAGTAGGTTCATCAATAGGTCCTACTTACAATGTGTTCACATTCACAGGAATGGATATACTTTAAGAACATGTTTTTTTCTGGTGTACATACAGCCTCAAACCACCACAACATCCTTGGGTAGATTTATTCCTAAATATTCTATTCTCTTAGTTGTTATAGTAAATGGAATTTAAATCTTTATTTCCTCTTCAGACTGTTCACAAATAGTGAATAGAAACACTAGTGATTTTTGCCTGTTCATCTTTCATGCCACTTGTTCACTGAATTAGTTGATTATCTCTGGTAGCTTTGTTAGGGACTTTTCAGGATTTTCAATATATAAGATCATGTCATTACAAAAAGGAAAAATTTGACTTCTTCCTTTCCAATTTGCATGACTTTTATTTCTTTGCCTGCCTAATTGCCCTAGTTAGAATTTCCAGTAAAATGTTGAGTAACAGTGGGTAAGTGGGCATCTTTCTCTTGTTTCTGATATTAAGGGGAATGTTTTCAAACTTTCATCATTGAGTATGATGTTAAATGTGGGTTTTCATAAATGCCCTTTATCAAGTTGAGGGAGTTTCCTTCTTTTCCTATGACTTTTCTCAGAGATTTATGGAGGAGTACTGGATTTTGTCACTTGCCTGTTTTGCATAAATTGACATGATCATGTGTTTATTCTCTATTTCATTTGTCTCCACTCTAATATTTATTTTTCTTTCCTTCTGCTCAATTTGCGTTTAGTTTTCTCTTTTTACACTCTCCAGTTGTGAAGTCTGTGAAGAAATCCTTTTCTTTTTTAATGTAAGCATTGAGGGCTGTAAATTTCACTCTCACCACTGCCTTTGCTGCATCTCATAAGTTTTGGTATGTTGCTTTTTCCTTTTCATTTGTCTCAAGATATTTCCTAATTTCCCCTGTGATCTCCTCTTTGACTTATTGGTTGTTTAAGATTGTATTGTTTAAGTTCCACATATTTGTGTATTTTTCAGTTTTATTTCTATTTTTGATTTGTGTCTTCATTTCATTGTGGTCAGAGAAGATACATTGTACGATTTCAGTATTTTTAAATTTGTTGAGACCTGTTTTGTGATCTACAATATGATCTATCCTGGAGAATGACCTATGTACAGTAGAAAAGAATGTGTATTCTGCTGCTAGTGGGGAAATGTTCTATACATGTCTGTTAGGTCTAGGAGGTTTATAGTATCATTCAAGACTTCTATTTCCTTATTGATATTCTGACTAGAAGATCTATCCATTACTAAAATTGGTATATTGAAGTTTCTTACTATTAATGTAGAACTATCAACAGTACTGACATTTATAATTACCCATATGGTTACTTTTACCAAAGGTCTTTATTTTTTATGCTCCTTTGATCCACTGTCTTGAATCATTTCTTATCAGTCTGTAGAATTTCCTTTAGCACTACTTGTAGGGCAGGCAGATCCAGTGGTGATGAATTTCCTCAGCTTTTGTTTTTCCTGTGAATGTGTTAATCTCTTCATCATTTTTGAAAGAAAATCTCACCAGATATAAAATTATTGGTTGGCAATTACTTTCATTTAGCTCTTTGAATATTTCATCCCACTGCCTTCTTGTCTCCATAGTTTTAGATAAGAAATTGGCATTTATTATTGGGGCTCCATTGTACATGATGTGTTGCTTATCTCACAGCTTTCAAGATTTTTCCTTTGTCTGTGTCTTTCAACAGATTGTGTGGATCTCTTTGGGTTTGTCCTTTCTGGGATTTGTTTTGCTTCCTAAATATGTATATTCATAACTTTTTAAAAAATTTCAGGTGTTTTCTGCCTTATTTCTTTGAATACTCCTTTCTGCCACTTTTCTTGCTATCTTCCCCCTTTGGAACTCCCATAATATATAATTTGGTATTCTTGCTTCATCCTACAGTTCTCAAGTTCTGTTCAGTTTTCTTCATTCTTTTTTTCTTTCTGCTCCTCAGCCTGAATCATTTCAATTGAATTGTCATCAAATTTACTATTTCTTTCTTCTTCCAGCTTTAGTATGCTATTGAGCACTTCTAGGGAATTTTAAATCCAGTTATTATGATCTCCAAAAACAGTATTTCTGTTTGGTTCCTCTTTATAATTTTTACCTTTTTATTTTTATTTCATTTTATTCATATTTTGTTTTTCTGATACCCTTTGGTTCTTCCTCAATATTTTCCCTTAGGTTTTGGACATATTTATAAAATCAGTTTTTAAAATGAATTATAAATAACTATTAAGATACTTTGCAACATGTTATTTTGATACAATAGTTCTAGTGATAATTGTACAAAGAACACTATGTTAAATATCATCCCTGCTACTGTATATTTCCTCCACTGTAATTTTCCTTGGAAGTTCATATGCCTGGATTCATACTTTATTAGGTCTTTCATCTAAACTTTATGATTACAGAGTGAAATGATTGGTGTGTTTTAGGACTCGATCCATGATTATTATTAGATTTTTTCACTGTACTTGTACACTATGAAGATAATCTTTGTAAACTTGCTACACTTACCATTGCAACCTCTGTATTGCAGGGTTTGTTAGTCTCTCTATACTTAAATTTCACTGAATTATTTTGAGGAATCAACTGGTTCAAAACTAAGAACTACATTGTTTAGTGGGGAATTCAAGATTTAATTCTAGAAATGAAACCATAGAGTTAAAACTGGATTGAAACACTTGATGAGGCAGAAAGAGGAAATCAACCAAAAAATGAGTTGATAAAAAACCACGAGGTAGGACAATTTTAAAATAAATGATAAATTAATTAAACATATCACTATCTTCTTAGAAATATCTTTCTTGAATATATAGTTGTTTTGTAACAGAGAACTAAGAACTCTGCTTTTAAATTTACTAGGAAACAATTTTTAAATAAGTTTTAGTTTGTTAAAACAATTTATGTACTAAACATATTTCTATTTAAGATACATTTTTTGTTGTTGATAATGCTGCTGGGATATATTTGTAAGTCCAGAGTTGGGCCAGATTATCATCCCAACAATAAATAAATAAAATTGAATACCATTTTATTTCTAACTCTGTAGCTACTTCAGAAGGATAAGTAATCAACCCTACTATTAATGCTGCCTGTACTATCAATTAGAAGGACTGAGATGTATGTTGTGAACATTCTGAATTCTACATCAGGTGGTTTTAAATGATTCTCTATTCATTTACATGGCAGCAGTTTTTCATAGATACGCAGTGGTATATTCTCTAATCATTGTTAATCAAGAATGTTTCATCTGATTCTTTAGAATCATACATACACTCATTAAATACAGTAATTCTAATTCATAAATAACTCTTGCAAACAAATAGATTGATCTAGAATAGATTGCTGAAATGCTGAGTTGAGCCGTGGACTCCTGAGGGATAGTAAGCCTGGCTAGATTCTCTTAAAGGTTTCTACAATGACATGAAGCACATGTAAACAGCCCTTGACTTCCTACAGAATTTCTAAAGGTGCCACTTTATGAAACTCTGAAAGATACGCATTGATAGACCTAAAAAAAAACGGAAACGGAAAGGGAAAAATACAGACTTAGAAGACTGGAAGGATAATTTGACCTCAAAAATATATAAGCTATAACATAGACTTGATTAGTAAACTTTTTGAGGTAAAGATATTGGCATTTGAGAAGAATAAAAAGAAACTTCTGGAGTACACAGGTGCTAGTTATAACCTGAATTATTTTAGGCATATTTTGTTCCTCTTATAGCTTGAAGAATGCCCAGCTATATAAAAGTTAATAGTTATATCATATGATCATTTATCTAACTGTCTTAGTTTGCCAAAGGGATGCCAACGTAAAATACCAGAAATGCGTTGGCTTTTATTATGAGAAAATTATTAGGGTAAAACCTTACAGTTCTGAGACTATGAAATGTCCAAAGTAAGGCATAAGCAGAGATGCTGTCTCACCAAAGTTAGCTATCAGTTATTTCCTGCTACGTGGAGAACAAAGATGGTGCCAATCTCTGCCAAGGTCCCTGCCTTTCCCTCCAGGCTCACCATATCCCAGAGCCCAGCTGTGGGTGATCAGACATGTGGCTCATCTCCTCAGTTTTGAGCTGCTCCATGGCCCCAGTCCCTTGGAGGCCTCTTTCTCTGCTTCTGTGCTCTGATGACTGCAAACTCTGGGACCTCCCTCAGACTCTTGGGGCTTCTCTGTTTTCCTGTAGTCCTCTCTCTCACATGGCAAGATCAAAATGGTGGATTCTTTTTTCTGTTTGTCTCTCTCTGAATTTCTGTTTATATAATGCTCTAGTAAGAAGAAGAAACTCAACTTGAGGCATGCCTCAATGACATAGTCCAATGCAAAGGACCTTACATACACAGGAATGGCTTAATTCAAGAACATAATATTTTTGGGGGGGATTCATCAGATTCAAACTGGCACACTAATCCTAAATAATTTCCTGTAACTCATTCCCATCTTATTTTATCAGATTTTTCCTATTGTTTTTGTTTATACTTTTTATTTTAAAATACTTTAAATGGTTTCAATGGTCCTTCTTAAATCAAGATCTTTTTACACCATATATTGCTTTGTTACAGTGGAATGGATTCACAACTAAGTCTCACTGAGCATAAGAGAATATCCCCATTGTGTAAGTAAACCCATCTGTGGCATTTGTCATAGCAGCTGGGTAACTAAGACAATGCTATTTTACCTCAACAAAAGACCAAAACTCATTGATGTTAAAACAAGAGAATGCAGATAATTGCTTCCTTCTACTTATGTATAGAATTCTGATTATTGATGAAAGATGGAAGGAAGGAAGGAAGGAAGGAAGGAAGGAAGGAAGGAAGGAAGGAAGGAAGGAAGGAAGGAAGGAAGGAAGGAAGGAAACATCATAAAGTGCTATTAAATACATGCTAAGTACTCACTTTGTAGCTTTATAGGGAAGAAAGTTAAGAATAATAGTGAGTAATGGTATATTTCCTTTCCATGAGGATGAGAAGCAAAAATGTCTGTAAACACTGAATTGTTCACATAATGAGCAGTTATTTTAGTAATTTGGAACTGTTTTTGTGTTCCTCAAAAGATATCTTGCTTCTTTACACACATTTTTCATATTGTAATAGTAAAGTAGAATGACATGATGTAGAAGGAAACAAGAAGAGATTATTCCCTATTCAACAGTTATGTTTAAAGGGCTGCAGTAAGTAAATAAAACAAAACAAAATAAAACAAAAACTCAAGTAGAAAATAAAGCACGAGACTGTGATACTTAAACAAGGGCACACCATCCATATTTAACCTTGCAGTAAGTTCCTAATTTGTTTAGAAATTTTGAAAATCGTTTTAGTCCTCGTCCTAGCAAAATACCATTGAGTTCATTCGCATCGTATAGAAACATCTGGAGAGCAAGAGAAGCAGGGAATCACCACAGGGGTAGCTGCAGAGTTGTATTACAGATTTCACTACTGTGTGTGGCAGAAAGTTCCTAAGAAGGATATGTTTAGAAGGGTATGAGAGGACATGAGGAGGTCATTGGAATTTGAATACATAATGTCCCCCACATTCCAATGCTATTTTTTTAGATGAATCTCGTGTTTAGAGAAATTAAGAGAAGAAAACAGAATGATAATCTTGTGTATTTATCCAGAAATTTACCATCTCCAGTGCTTTCCTTTCCTTCCAGCAGAGATGGTTTTCAATTTGGCTTCATTTCTCCTAAGATTTGATAACTTCCTTTAGCATTTCTTATAGTGCAGAACAGCTGGTGAATTCTTTCAGTTTTTTTTTTTTTAATCTAAAAAGGTTTTCATTTCACCCCAGCCACAAGCTTGTGGTGCATCCCCCATGTCAATTTCTATATACACCTTTATTTGCAGCCACTTCAGTAGCTCAGTCCTCAGACCTCTGACCCATTAACTCAGCAAGATTGGTGATCCATTCAGAGCCATGATTCTCTGTCACAACTGAAAAATACCCCTGGCGGAAATCTAGTGATTCTAGGTCTTACCCCATGGGTTTTCCCATTCTCAAGGGTTACAACCTATTGCTAATGTCTAGACACATTGCTCATACAATTTATAGGTATTTTTGTCAGTAGGGAAAGTCTGATACCATTTACTCTTCCATGTTCAGAAGCAAAAATCAATTGCTTTTTTTTCCATGACAATAACAGCAGTATAAATGGGCTCTCACTGCTGAAATTGGAGTGCACAAGATATTTGTATTTGCCATAATACTATAGAGAATTCCCTTATTCTTTACAGAATCACTTCCTGGTGTTATCTCAACAGGGTAAAAATTTCTAGCAAGCTTTGGTACATGTCCCCTTAAGAAAAATAAGCTAGTCTTAAACTTTAAGTAGTCCTGTGTCTCCTGTTGGTTCTTGCATACCTGGCTTTGATGGTTGGCTAGGATCTTTCTTTCTCTGAGATTTTAAGGTTTTCTCAGAATACTTATAAAGAACTGGGACCCAGGGCTTCAACAGGGACATACAGACCTGTAAGTGTTATAGTATTTTGCCTAAAACTTTTGTTATTTCATTATAACATAATAGATACTATCTATGGGATAGCTTCCCCTGTCCTCCTACTGAAATTTTGCAACATGTCTAAAACAATCTAATAACCTAATAATTGTGCATGCCCATGTGATTTAACCACACACTAGTAGACAAACAGGTAAAAGTGCACACATTATGACCAACCTCAATATCTTTACTGGTATTAAAAAGAATTTAAAAAACTTGAATGGGGGACAGTTCAGAGGATATCCCCAAAAACAAGGTTTTAAAATTAGACATATCAGATGAGAATACAAAAATTTAGAGCATATGAGGGGATTGGAATAAAGAAGGAAATTTTAAGAGACTATAGAAAACTTTTTCACAGTCATACCAACAGTTTCCACTTGAAAGAAAATTGCTTACACTATAGTATGTATGCTTAGACTGAAATATGTGAATTATAAAATAAAACATTTCCTAACATGTTGAGGTTAAATGAGAGAGAATTAGAAAATTTTATTATAAAGTTTCTTTCTTTGAGATTCATTTAAAAATGGGCCTTGCCTTGGGATACAGATGGTATGTGCGAGTCTACCAGAAGGCAAGGGGGTGGACTAAATTTTCCATCTTGTAGCACTAGAAAACAAATAGGTAATAACATCAAAGCAGAACTGTAAGGGATTTAGCATAGGGAACGCAGTTTCCTAAATTTGAATATGCCAGGCACAATCACCATTCCTATTTCAAGACCTTTATTTCATGGCTCATTCAAAAGAACGAACCACTATGGATATTTTCATGCAGGCTAAGGCATGATTACATGTATTTTTGCTCCTATGAATTCACCAAATGTCAAATAATGTGGTTGCAGAATATGGAAAATAAGAAGAAATGGAAATTTCTGTTGTGCCAGGTTTCACCTGACCGTGAGGTAGTGAAAAGCAGGATGTAGCTAGGCAACCTTATGCCCTTCTGATACACTTTCCAGGCCTCTCTAGAATAAATCATCTCCTTTATTTCTTTCAGGCATTAAGAATTTGGAATCCCTTCTCATTACACATACCCCTTTTACTACACTCTTGGTAAGAAGACTCTGTCACTTTATCTTTTGGATATCCAACGACCGTAACTTTTATGTTTTCCCTTCACGGTATGGTTTTCAAAAGAATTAAAAACGTGTCATTTCAGCAACTTCTTTCCTACCCATGTGGTTGGACTGGTTAAATGGAACAGAAATCCATCCATGACATTCCTTCTCTCTTTGTGCCCCTTTCTCTTTTAAAGAAAACCTGAGTGCAGGGCTGCTGTATTTGTCCCAGATATCATGGACTGCTTAGCTTAGCCCATGCCATTCTAAGCACGAAGTCAAATGCTTTCTCTCTTGTCCTGTTTCTTGTTCATTAATTTTGATTTGTGCTCATTTTTTTCATTTGTAAATTTAATGTATTTCCATCCTGCTGTAGACATAAGAGTAAAATTAAGATAGTAGGGTTTTCATGTAGGTGAAGTAGTTAGAGCGGGTGTTTTTGTTACAGATCATGTTAGTAGATCTAGTTTAGTTAGAAGCCTTCTTTGCAAGGTTTATACCAGCTTGTTAAGAGTTCTGCATTGGTATTTGAGATTTAAGCCCCAGTTTAAAATAAAGTATTACTTTGCCATCATTTTGTCACATAGCTCTCTTAGGAACTTTATGCAGAAGACTGTTATTTACTTGAAGTTGAATTTGTAATCTGTGATAGCATGGGCATCAAATCTCATGAGTAGGACCGGCTTATTAGTGGGAGGAAATACAACTTGTAATCCTTTTCATTTCAAAAGTTAGTACAATTTCAGAATATAAACAGCCAATTTAGATAATTCTTAATCTTTTGGATGATAATTTCTCAGTCTCTTTTACAGTGGCATCAGGGGACCTCATAATAGCAAAATAAATGAATACTCATTTCTGCAAGATGTAATCTGAACACTCTGGTCCAGGTTGCACAGTGGTTATTTTGGTGTCTTTTGGGTGTGGCTGACCTGCTCCCATTCCTGGGCATCCTGACGTTGCTACTGCTGGTATTTGTGGTTGTAGTATTTCTGAGGTGGATCAGAGCTTGAAAACCAAACTGTTTTAATTTCCTGGCTGCTAAAACAAATGCCAGGCAATGAGTTTGTTTAAACAACAGGGTTGTAAAACCCCTGGATCATGGTTTTAAGGCTTGGAGAAGTCCAAAAATGAAATGTCAGCAAGGTGATGCTTTCTTCTAGAAGACTGTGCCATCTGGGGCTGGCTTCTGGTGATTCTTGGTCCTTGGCGTTTCTGTCACTTGGCAGTCTACATGGTGGCCTCTCCATGCTTCTCTTCAGGGTTCTGCTGATGTCCAGCTTCTGGTGACTCCATATGGCTTCTCAGTCTGACTTTCACGCTGCTTGTAAAGGACCCCAGTAATCTGGATTAAAGCTCAAGTTCATTCAGTAGGGCCATACCTTAACTGAAGTAACATTTTAAAGGCATCTCACTTACAATGGATCCACACCCACCAGAATGTGAACCAAGACCAAGAACATGTCCAAACTGGCAAACAATTCACAAGCCATCACATGATCCCTGCTGACAGTTTTCTTAGAGAAGTCTGTGTCTTAGCCGTCATCTGGTTTTTCACTCAGATGCTGTATGTACGATTCCTTTTTGAAGTCATTTCACTCCTGCCTAGACATATCCAAGGTAATGTACTAGTTCCCAACTCATCGCCTCTGTTGTACAGGAGGAATATCTGAAATATAATCTCACCCCCTCTGCCGCACCACACTTCTCTGCCTTCTTATCTGTCCTGCTAGGATGTCATGTGAGTCTTTTCCCCATAAGCATCCAAACACAATTTTAAAGAGGATCCAGAGAGAAGGCAACAATAACAGCAAGACGGAGTGATCATCTCAAAAAAATAAGCATTAAACAAAGATACTGTGTGAATTTGCTGCTGGGATTTAAGTTGATAAATTGATATCATTAAGATTTTATTTGTTTTCCTGAGTTCCTTAGTTACTGACAGAGTACATTTTCTTGTCCCAACACAGTTATAATTGTTGCTCATGTCTCCAAAACTTCAAAATGGTCCTCCATTTGTACACATAAATGTTAGCTATATTTTTGGTCTAAGTATCAGACTCAGAGTAATCATCAACATTAGATTTTAGAATAAAGATAAGCATAAGTGATACTCAAAAGACATCTACTGGTTAATTCTATTACCTCAGTTATCAAATAGTGATAGCAAATTAGATCTGTTACCAAAACAAGAAGATTCTGATAGCAATGTGGTGGATTTAATGTTAAGTGACATTTACCATGGAAAATTATTCCCCCTTGGAGTGAGCCAGCTGTTTACTCTCACCAGTATCAAATTGGAAAAAAAAATTAATTTGTAAATCTGTGCCACCAAGTCTAGCTCTGTAAATATCACCCTCTTCAATGATCATAGCAGCAATGTACAAGGTAAATTTTCCTTCAACTCTGTAAAATCACATTTGTTAAAATGAATAAACCTCCACTTTACAATATTTGAATGCGATGTAAAAA
>PVKH010005188.1:0-22416 GCA_004027955.1 Chaetophractus vellerosus
AGAAATTGCAAAACTATGTGGAACCATGGTCACTGGATATTTTGGGAGCAGGGAGTGGAAAGGATAATTGTAATGCAGGGGTTTTTTTTGGGACTTGGGCATTGTCGTGGGTGATGTTGCAATGGAGCATGTAGGCCATTTTGTACCATCATGTATCATGTGGAACTGTATGGGAGAGAGGGTTGTCTACAGACTGAACCATGATCTATGCTTGATGGCAAAGCCCCAAAATGTGTATATCTATCACAGGCATTATGCCACACTGATGAGAGATGTGTATGTAGGGGTTGTGGGAGATGTGGGGGCTGGCATATGGGTACTCCTGGAATTTCTGTGTAACATTTATGTAATCAATGTATCCTAAAAATATATATAGATATATAAAAAATAAAAAATAAAAAATAATTTTTAAAAAAGGGACAACTAAAGAAGGACATTTTTTATGTGAAGTAGATGTTAGCATCTTTATGATTTAAAAGCACATTGATATTAACCATAAACTTTTTGACACCAGATAAATAACCAGAATATATTATTAGATGATTTAGGCTACATAATAATAAACAGTAAGTAAACATGTTCGTCTGCACGGTGAACAAATAAACTATAAACAGCAATCCCTAAATTATATCCAGATGAAAAAACCATTCAAGAAATTTGGAATCTAATTTATAGTGTCTAATTGGTCAAAATGAGGCAGCAATCCAAGAAGGATTTATCAGAGAGAAGTACATGGGGGTGCAGATGCTGGTCCAAATTTGTGATCGTGATAATGAGGACATTCCCAATCAGAGTCCACAAGTAAATGAATGAGAAGAACCCTGAATGCAAAATGTACATATTGTGATTGGGAGAAAATCCCATGAGGATAAATTCAGTCACAGCTGTTTTATTTTCCATTACTGCAGGCATAATGTGATAACTATGAATAAATCAAAAGATCAAAGAATATATAATCAAATCTCTCAATTGGTAATACTACAATTGAATTTACTAAAATATTGCTTCCATCTAGAGAGCCTCTTTACTGTGTTGGTGATCGAACATTTTTGGTTCTTTTAGTTTTATGTAGCCAATTTAATTTCAGGTCACATATATCTGTAATTATAATATTGTTCAAATATATTCTATGAAAGCTGCTGAATGACTGAAAGGTTTCTACTGAATTTTACCAAGCCCTTCCAACACTCTAGATACATTAATTTCCACCAACTAACAAGTGATAAATAGTGCCCTAAGCTTACTCTTCCTATATCCATTCCCATAATGAATATAACTGCAATTTCTACAGTTTCTGACAGTTTTCAAAGTAAAAAAATCTGAAAAAAAATTGTTAAACTTATTATTGACCTTCCTCATCTATGATATAAAATCCTTAGCCCACATGTCTCTAGAAACATTCAGTTTAGAGCTGATCACATATTTCAAAATTTGAATAAGGAATTTACCTAATTGCTTGCTTTTTTTCTTCCTTCACCACACCCAAGTTATTTATTATTTATAATCTTAGAGTTCCAAAGGACACTTAACCTGGTTACTGTAGGTATCAAATATATGAGCTGAAATTGTTGGACAAATATTCACCAAATTATTTCCTTTTTAAAAATTCCTCTCTTTGATATTCCTCACATCTAATATGTTAATAATTATGATTTTTTTCCACAAGGTCTTTCTTTCTATTAGTTCTTAAACTGCTAAAATATGTGGTAATGTTTACTGCTCATCTGAAATATTGAAAATATTTTATAACAACTTTCATATCTCATTGCCAATTCCCCATCCTCCTTTTCTTCCTGTGAGATTAGTAAAAATTATGTAGTGGGGAAGAAAAGATGACAAAGAGTTGGAGATAATTGAGATAGTGTTAATGTGATGAAATGCTGCAGCTGGTGATTTCTCTTGTAGTGACAATTTGATGCCTTCTATTTGTAATGATTTTATTATTTAATCTTCCTGTAAATGCAGTACATTTTAAAGAATGTACTTTACAGTTTGACTTCCCATATTCTCCCCTTTAATTCCTTCTTTAAAGATCATGCACATCCTCTTTCCATGGTTGTGGTTAGTGACAACATCACAAATAAATGTTGGTCACTGGATTTGGGATAGCTGTGAAATTAAATATTTTATCATGCAATATCTTTAATATCCCTTAATGTATTAAAGGAAAAGTATCAATGTATTATATTAAATAGAAAAATAAGAATTAGAATGTTTTCTGTCAAATAGCTAAACATTTTCTGAATGATTTAAAATGCTGATGATAAATTTGATTTAATATATCTTTGATGTGAAGAATTGAAAGCAGGGACACAAACAATGAACACAGTAGCATTATTTACTCTTGCTAAAATTGGAAGTAACCAAAGTATCCATCAACAGATGAATGTACAAGCAAATCATGGTATATACATACAATGGAATATTACTAAGCTGTAAGAAAAAATGCAGTATGAACACATGGGACAACATGGATGAATCTTAAAGACCTTATGTTGAATGAAGAAGTAAACCAGTCAATGATTGAAAATATAATATTACTTCACTGATATGACTTAAGCAATTTGAACAGACTTACAGAGCTAGAGTCTGGAAGGTAGGTTATCAGGAGATAGAAAGGAAGTATTGTGGTGAGCCAATGCTCTATATAGGCAAAACCTGTGATAAGGTGGAAGGGTGTGATTGGGCAGTGGATGGATGTGATAGAAGTGCAGTGATGTGATTGGGTTTGGTGGTACTGGAATGTGAGAGGGATTAGGGTGGGAGGGTTGGGGTGGACTATCCATGGAACTGTGGGGAAGGTTGGAGGAAGGAACAGATGAACTCTGAGTATTTGTAGTTCTGTGGTTGAAACTGCAATTGTAGGAATGTTCTTTTGGCAAATATGGCAGAGGAGAGTCACTGGTGCAGAGCATCAGAGGGTGAGGGGATATGTGGAATTGGGCACACGTGGGTCATGCCTCTATGGAATATGTAAGTGTCCATTTTGTCATAGTGTGTTATATCAGTGTGTGGAGTCCCATACAATAAACAAAAAAATCTTAAACTTCCATTCATGGGAGTCCCACTAAGTTTTTAATTAGAGGTGCAAGAGTCTGTCGAGAGCATAGGCAGTGCCTAATAGAAGAAAACAGACCAAGATGTCAAGCCCTAGATAGTAATGCATGAAACAATGAACGTTGTTCTTCAAAAATTTACACCTAGTGGTTACTATAGGTCCAGAGAGGAGAGGGAGAGAAGAACAGAATTGATGGAACAAGGGCATTCAAATATTTCTGGATGATCTTGCAATTCTAGATACAGGATAATAAAATTTTTGTGAAAACCAATAAAATTGGGCAGTGCAAACTGTAAACTATAATGTAAACTGTACTCTATCGACAGTAGCAATACTTGATAATATATTCATCAATTGTAACAAATGTACTAAGCAATGAAAAATGTTATTAATAGGGGAAAATGTAAGAAGGGGAAGGGGTGGGGTATATGGGAATCCCCTATATTTTTAATGAAAATTTATGTAATCTAAAGCTTCTTTTAAAATAAAATAAAATGAAATAAAAATTATCTCTGCTGCTGTTTTGTAAAAAATATTATGAATTATTCATCATAAAGAATTATTCACTGCACCTTAGCATTTGAGTAAAAAATGTTCATAGCCATAAATAGACATAGCTCTAAATTATGCATTCTTGTCTGTGTCTATTAGTATGAGGGAAAAAAAATAAGAAATATTACCTCAACAAAGTTTTCTTGATAATTTTACCTAATTCAATTACCTAACTAAAATATGTTAGGCTTAAAATATAGTTTATGTTATATATATTATAAAATATGGTAAATTTCATGATTTTTAATTTTCTTCTTTTATTACTTCTTGTATGACTTTCATTAATTTTTATTTTATTTCACTTTGAATATGATTTCAGCTTATTGAGCAAAGTGGAACACCCCTTACTTCTTATATGCACTTCTGAATGAAGATATTATAAATCATTTCAATTATATTCCAAATCATAACCCTTTTTGAATACTTAAATTGAGGACCACAAATGCAATATGTCATCAATTGAATTCCTTCCCAAGCAAAACTGACATTGTTAAATTGAATATTTAGAATACCATATGAAAATATATGGTAAAATATGATCTCATTATATTTTATTATTTTTCATTATTTGTTAAGTAAGGACTTTTATGCACTGTTTCATTTCTCCATTTACTTTTAAATCTAAAACAAATTTCCATCTGAAAATTATGACATACTAGTATTCCTCCCATCCTTGTTCAGGAAGATTCCAGTTGTCTTCTTAGATTTAGGACTATTGAAATTATAGCTGACCACAAGGACAGAAAGAGTTGGAAATCTTTATTTTCAATAGAGATCATAAAATATGTTTACAACTCTTAAAATTCATATGATTCCCATATAATCTGACTTCATTATTGTTTATTTTGGCAGATACAGGGAAGTGATGAGCTCTAAAATTTTCCATCTGTTGCTGCTTTCCCACGGGCTTGAACATTGCCCAAGAATTACAATTTACCAAACTGTTTGATTCCCAAGGGAAAATAGACTACCTTTGTCTCCATTAACTTTCCTAATTGGCATCAGCCAATAATAAAATCTTACTGAGTAATTAGTGTATGATTATGTCATATTTGTTATTGTCATTGGCTTGCATATTTATGGGTACAGCTATAATTAATTCTAGCTTTGGGTTACTCATTCACCATTTCTTGAGTAGCTTCCAATAGCACTGCTTCAGTAAAATCAATGCAGTGAGTCAAACTTCCAAAGTAAATGTGAATGTCATTGCCATTCACCAGCAAAATTTGTTTCGGAGGGATTCAGAGGTGTGTGATGAGCAATGAGGGAGTCTATCTGGGGAAAGTGTGATTGGCAGAAGGTACAAAAGAGCCCATCCTTGAGGTAGAACAATTCCAGGTGACCAGCAAAGGGCAGTGCGGGCCCCAAAGGAATGGGTAAGGCAGAACCAAGGAGGTGATAAATTAGAGAGGAAATGAGGAAAGAGGGTTCCATCAATGGTCACTGCTGTTCATGGGAAGTATTTTTAATTTGTACTGTGATAGGACAATCTCCAATTGTTTGAGTAGAGGAGTGATATGATCTCAATTGTATTTGAACTTGACTACTTTGATAAAAATTGACTTTCAAAACAGTTTACTGGAATGGAGAACAGAAAACTTTTGCACTACTCCTGTTGTATGGTAATGGGATTGATGGGCTTGGACAAGGGACATTGCAGTATAAGTGAGAGAGGAGTACAGGTTCTAAGTATACTTTTTATTTTGAGGCCTAAAATATTTGTTTTTGATTCAGCAATACCTCATTTTACTTATTTTTTATGCTTCCCATATGATCATGCATTTAACTATTGGTTCAGATTAAGATATTATTTTTGAGTTCTAATTTTAGAGAGAAATTAGTTTTAACCTAAAATTCTATAACCAGGTAAATTATATTACAATTTGGCATCCCCCAAAAGTCAACAAGCAACACACATTCCAAACATGCAAGTATTCTACCCTCTAATAGATTGCTGCTTTGATTGATATGTGAAGAAATAAAATAGGAATTTGAATTTCCTAAGAACTTGAATATTTCTCCACACTCCCAACTCCAGCCTAGAAACATGTGTTATAGGCCTTTTCCACTAAAATTCATGATTAGTTCTATTTTCCTTCATTTTTCCCCTTAACATCACTGGATGAACTTAGAGGAGCCTCTCTATATTATTTTGGAATTTTAAAGGGATATATCATGGTATAACATTTTAATTTTAGTTTTTATCTTGTGGCTCTGTTTTTTCTCTGGATTCCTTTTTACCTTGATTTTGCTCATTCTTAAGAATGATCTTATTTAATTTTACAGTTTCCTCCCTTACCTATCCTTTCCCTTTCCAGAATTTTATTAATTAGATTTCCTTCATTGATGTTATACTTCAAACATTTCTCTCTGATTTACATTTTTTTTCTATTTAATAGCTTACCCTTTAGCAATGTGCCTTAACATTTCTTCCAATAGTTTTATGGCATAATTTTATTTCTGATACAGTTTTTGCATATTAAGAACTCTCTCTAGTTTTCTGAAGTACTTTTTTGTGTCATTACTCATTGGAAGGATTCTCCTCTTTTTAAATTTTTTTCCTATGAGATTTTTTTCCTATGGATTTTTAGTTTTTCTTCTATAATATGCAGTGCTTATTTCTTCTTGATTTGATTTTTCTGTCACTGTTATTTTCCTTTTCATCTCTGTCTTTAAATTAGAGACTTTCCACAAGAACATGGAGACTCTAGATTGTAAGTTCTTAAATTATAGGGGAAATGCACATGGAGAATGGAGTGGGCTTGTAAATAGCTGAGCTTCATTGATCAGGGAGGCAGAGATTTTAAGGGGTCCTATGTATCAATTTTTCAAGGAGTCATAAATATAATATCCATATTTAATGAATACCTTTTAAAACTTATATCTCTCACACCCACCTCCCTCATTATAATGTCTTTTCTCTCCAGGTTGAAACTTCAACCTCAGCAGCATCTACATTTAACTATTGCCAGGAAAATAGTAGTCCTTGCACTCCTGTGGTAGAGAGCATATGTGGAGTTTTATTCCCTTTTTGTATGAATTGTCATATTATGCAAAGTACCTGATAGATCCACTCAGTAGTAGCTTCCTTTCTCCTTTTCTTTGCCTTTGTGGTTATAAATTCTCTATTAATTTCACTCTCATTTAATTGCTTTGAGTGAGGAAGTAGAGCTAAATGTTCTATCATTGTAATCAAAACTATGTTTTGCTTCATTTCATTTGTAATTTTCTTGTCTAATGCACACAAAATATTTCATATTTTCATAAACCTTTAAAAGTGTACAGTGCAAAATGTAAACCATTATGTAAATCATTTACCATCATTTGTAGCAATACCTCAATATTTGTACATAAATTTTAACTAATGTTCCATCCTCATGGTTTATTTCTTATATTTAAACCTACCATTATAATTTCATTTTCCTATTAATTGTATTTGGCTATTTTATGGGTTTCATTTTTGAAGAAACTTTAGATCACAGAAGGGTTACAACTGTGGCATGGAAGGATCATTGGGTGGTGTATCAGTGATAGGGAAAACATGGGAGGAAATTCACCAGGACTAACATATAAGGTATATGTGTTCAAATGTACACAGGGCATTGTCACAGTGGGAGGAGATTCACACAATAACTGAGAGAATATCAATCTCCATCCTGGAGATCTCTGTCACTTTCTCTAATGTAGCAGCAACTGTCTTTCAAGTGCATGTGCAATGACTGCTGAAGGACAATGACCCATTAATGGAACCTTGATTTTGATAACTATGCTAAAGACCTTTGCTCTTGAAATTGAAACTTAGCCTAGGGTTGTGGTGTGCCTATAATGTTGCATCTTGAGAACCTCCTGGTTGCTCAAATGTGGCCCCTCTCTAAACCAAACTCAGTATATGGATGCATTACCTTCCCTCCAGCTTGGGACATGACTCCCAGGGATAAGCCTCCCTAGCACTGTGGGATTACTACCAAGCACCAACTAGCAATGCAACTGGAAAATGACCTCGAGTAAAAGGGGGGAACATTAAAAACACATGGGTTTATGTGGCTAAGGGACTTCAAAGTGAGTCAGGAGGTCATCCCAGAGGTAACGCTTATACAAATTTCTGCAGGATTTCATAGACTGCCAAAGTGGTTACTACCTAAACTAGTGTGGCTCCTGAGGGCTCTGGAGACACCCAGGTCCTTTGGTCATGGCAGATAGCTCCGGAGCATGGTGTCTTGCTAGGGGGCCCTACTTTGGAGTTTGTGCTCCTCTGGGTGACCAAGTTGGACTCAGTTATGGCTTCCCTACACATGGCTCATCTGTCCCTTCTATTTGAGTCTATACTTGGTGCTGGAGTTGGTAGGTGAACATCCAAGAGTCTTGAAACTTTCAAGCTAGGCTCTGAGCCTCAACAGAGTTGCAACACCTACTCTCCAGTTCATTGGACTCACCCAAGATGACTAACAAGGAGATGAGAATTGACAACCACTATACGAAGGAAATGAGAAAGCCTACAACTGCAAGCAAAACAGTCACATGGGCTGTATGGGATCAACTTACTCTCTCAATTAGAGGTAGAGTAGACATCACATTCTTGGAATCTTCAGGATTGTGGAATGAACTATGGAGTAGAGTGGACCTAATGGTATTCTACAATAGACTTGTGATTCTAACAATGGAAAAAAATGACAGCATTGCTGTGAAGGCAGTGGTCACTGGAGGTTCTGGGGGCAGGGAGAGGGAAAAATAGTTGCAAGGTGGGGCTTTTTTGGGACTTGGGAATTGTCCTGAATGGCATTGTAATGACAGATATATGCCATTATATATCTTCCCATTGCCTGCAGAATTGTGTGGGAGAGAGTATAAACTACAATGTGAACTATAGTCTGTGCTCATTTGCAATGCCCCAGGATGCATTTATCAATTGCAATGAATGAGCCACACTAATGAATGATGTTGTTTATGTGGGAGGGTATGGAAGGCATGGGCAGCAGGACATATGGGAATCTCTATATTTTTGCATAACTTTTGTGTAATCTAAATATCTTTAAAATAATGAAAAAATATATTAAAATGTTATTAATAGTGAGAGAGTTGGATGCTATTGGATTTATGGGAATCCTTTATATTTTCTATGTGAACTTTCTGTGACCTAAAGCTTCTTTGAAGTTAAAGTGAAAAAAAAAGTCACTGTATAGAGAAGAAAACAGATATTCCAGTGAAGTAAGACATAATGAATAATTTTATTTTGTTTTATTTTTATTAATTTTTTATTTGAAATTTTGTTATTTATTATTAATATTTTATTTTATTTTAAATTTTATTTTGTTAATTTTGGCTTTGTTTTTGTGAAAGTTTTGGAGAGCAGAAGGGTCACAATTGTGGCAAGGAAGTATCACTGGTGCAGGTTTTCAGAGATGGGGTGTGTGTGGGAGGGATGAAGTTAGGGCAGGCATTTAAAGCATATAATTATGTTCAAGTCTTCATGGGGCATTGTCTCCATGGGTTGAGACTCACACATTAACTGAAAGATCATTGAATTCCCATCCTGGTGAGACCTGCTGCAACCTCTAATAAAGCACTAAGATTCACCCAAGTACACAGGCAGTGACAAGTGAAGGAGGACAGGCTATTACACCAAGCACTTGATATTGATGATTGTATTCATGAAACATTTCTTATGAAATTGAAACTTAGCCTAGTATTTTTATTGATAAGAGTTACCTCCTGAAACCCTCCTTGTTGCTGAAATGTGGCTTCTCTCTAAGCCATACTCAGCATATAAATGTACTACCATCCCCTCAGGGCATGTGACATGACTCCAGGGTATGAGCATTCCTGCAACCAAGGGTTTATTACCAAGCACTGACTAATGATCCATCTGGAAAAGATCTTGAATAAAAGGGGTACATATTAAATACAAATGAGGTTTTATGGTTAAGAGATTTCAAAGTGAGTTGCGAGGTCATTCTAGAGGTTACACTTGCGCATGTCAGCAGGATTTCATTGACTGCCACAGTAAGCAGTGCCTCAAACAGTGGGCTTCCTGAGACATCTAGACTCTAGAAGCAGGGCAGAGAATCTTAGGCATTTGGCACCCGGGCAGTGGGTCTTACTTTGAAATACATGTTCCCCAATGTAACAGAGTTAGACTCATTTATGTTTTCCCTACACATGGATCTTCTGCCAATTTTATTTGAATTTATAATTAGCACTATTCTTTTAAATTATATGCCTTAGAGATTTAAATTTTCTTTATTTTCACATGTCCATTGAGCCCTGAATCTCAGTAGAGTTGCAACACTTATGCTCCAGTTCATTGGACTTGCCAAGGACAACTAAAAAGGATGATGATGGGCAACACCCATCCCCCCAAAACAAAGAATATCTGCAACTGAAAGCATGACAGGGCTATCCATCTGATGCATGGGAACTAAGGCCCTCTGAATCAGAAACAGAGTAGGCATCACCATCCCCAAATCCTCAAGATTGGGGAATGAACAATGAATTAAAGTAGACTTACTATTATTTTATTATTATTCTAGCATAGATTTTTTATTATTCTAACAATGCAATAACTTGTATCATTAATAAAAAGGCAGTAGTCACCAGAGATTCTGAGGGGAGGGAGAAGGAAAAATTGGTGTAAAATGTGGCATTTGTGGGAAACTGTAATTGTTCTCTTTACATTGCATTGATGGATACAACTCACTATACATTTTTCAAAATCTATAGAAATGTGCAGAGCAAAGTGTAAACTATAATGTAATCTCTTTACCATGGTTAGTAGCAATGCATCAACATGTATTCCTCAATTGTATAAAATGTACCACACTAATGAATGATGTCATTAATTGTGAAAAGTGTGGGAGGTGGAGGGGTGGAGTATATGGGAATCTGGCCATATATTCAATGTATCATTTATATAATCTAAAGCTTCATTAAAAATAAAATAAGACATTATAAATTTACAAACACACACACACACACATACACACACATGCAATGGCAAAGTCCCAATATAGAGAGAGCAAATATTGACAGATTTGAAGGAAGAAATAATGATTCTACATTAGTAGTAGGGAACATCAATGCACCATTTTCAAAAAGTGCTAGACAAGCTAGAGAGAAGATCAATAAGGAAATAGGAGACTTGAATGGTACTCTAACACAACTAGAACTAACAGACTCATATAGAACACCACCCAATAGCATATCACTAGTACACAAAGATCAATCTCTAGGAAGGATCATATGTTAGGTCACAAAATAAGTATGAAAAATTCATAAACATTGTAACCATACAATACATATTCTCTGACTACAATGTCAACACTGTTATTCAACATTGTACTGTAAGTTCTAACCAGAGCAATTAGGCATGAAAAAAATATGAATAGCATGCAAATTCAAATGCAAGAAGTAAGATTTTCCTATTTTCATATGACATGGTCTTATATAGAGAAAATCCTGAAAAATCAACAGCAAAATTATTAGAAATAATAAATGAATTCAACAATATTTAGGGAACAAGATTAATACTAAAACCAGTAGTATTTAAAGGGCAAATCAAGAAAACAATTAAAGTTCCATTTCAATAGCAATTAAAATAATCAAATAACTAAACATATATTTAGTGAATTATGTTAAGAACATATACACAAAAAATTTATAAGACATTGCTACAAGAAATCTTAGAACACCTGAATAAGTGGAAGGGCTCTCCATGTTCATGTATTGCAAAACTGAATATTGCTAAGATGTCAATTCTACTCAAGCATGCATTAGAATGAAAGTGAAATGCTACCTCAAACCAAAATAAAATTCAACTAACAGGGAGTGGATGTAGATCGAGTGGTTGAGTGCCTGCTTGCCATATATGAGGTCCTAGGTTCATTCTCCAGCACCTTCTAAAAAACAACTAAAACAAAGAAACAAAAAAAAAAAACCCAACTAACTCTCATTAGGAGCAGATGTAGTTCAATGTTTGAGTGCCTACTTCCCATGTATGATGTCCTGGATTCAATTCCTTGTACCTCATAAAAAAATCAACTAACAATGGGTAATATCCTACATATAAGAACCAGGGGTATAACCTCTGAGAAGACCCTATAAGGAAGTGCCTTTAGTACCTTTTGTGAGGCAAATTTTCTTGAACTTTACAATCAGGGCATGAGCAATAGAAGAGAAAATAGATAAATGGGATATGATCAAAATTAAATACTTTTACGCATCAACAGTTTTTATCATGAAAGTATGAAACAATACCTACAGAATGGGAGAAAATATTTGGAAACCATATGTCTAATAAAGGATTAATACCCAGGATATATAAAAAAATCTTATAACTCATCAACAAATATACAAACTAATATAAAATAGACAATCCTTGAGTAGACATTATTCAAAGATATAGTAATAGCTAGAAAACACATAAAAAGATGCTTCACATCATTAGTCATTAGGAAATGCAAATCACAACCACAATGAGATGATATTTCACACTCACTGGAAAAACTAATATTTTTTTAAATGGAAAATTACAAGTTTTGGAATGTCTTATGAACTTGCTCTGCAAGGCCTCAAGAAAACTTTTCCAGAAAACATTCTGGTAATCTGTGTGTGTTTTCAATGTATAATATTTGATAAAATATCCAAGTATAAAATTTTAATTGCATTTAATTTTATATTCTCAGGAAATATGTTAGAGCATTCATAATGTAATTCAATAAATTTAAACCAAATTAATTGGATTTAAGAAATTTTATACCAGGTGAATCTATAATTAAAATAAGAGTACACTATGCACATATAAATGCACATTCACAGAAATATTTATATAGCATTTGAGACTGGGTGGGGAGGGTGTGAAAATTTTATGGTTTATAATCTTGTTTCTCTCCCATCATATCATAAAAATCAATATTTGAGCCATTACATTTGAATTTTTCACAATGGCTCAAAATACTGGGGCAGGTATTTGCAGGAGTTAGACTTCTCTGGTCTAAAATGCTGATTTAAACAGGTGCAGACCAACTCTCCTTTTTGATAATTTTGTTGCTCACAGAGTGCCCCCTGGAGGAGCGTACTGAACATCACAAGTCATCTTGTTAGAAATGCATAATCTGAGTCCCCACTGCAGACCTACATAATCAGAATCTGTATCTTATCACGATCACTGGGGATTGGTGATGTTAGCCATTGAAGAGGGATCCAACAAGATCCCTGGGTCCTTGCACAGTGTAGAGAATTGAAATTTACACCATGTCTGGTCATAAATTTATTAAGCCAGTGGAGGTTAGGAGAGTAAGTCTCAAATCAGATATATATATTCTTCCCAAATAGCCAGGCATACCTACTGCTTTTAGGGATAATGATAGCGGCATAAAACTTGTTCTAGGCTTGAAGTGTTTACCTACATTATCTCACAAGGGGAACAGGTATTGTTTTGTTGGCAGCCAAGTAAATCAAAGAATTGAGATAACTGCCTGGTGCTAGTATAATCATCTGGATTCTCATATTTTTCAGTATTACAGGAGCAATAAGGGGTGGTTCATTGATTATAATATATATTACCACTTGTTACATCTATTCAGTACGAAGTAAGAAGTAAGCTTCCTGTGCTATGCAAGTCCAGTAAAGGTGTCTATAAATACTAGCAAATATTGCAAATTTGCTACAACTTGGGGCATTACGGTGAAGACAGTTTGCCAATTCTCTTCTCCTAGGCCTTGATATTGTACTCTATTTTTTAAATTAAAGGATTAGTTTGAGGGTTTTTTTTACAATGGCAATTTCTAATATTACAAAATGTACACAGAAAAATCTCCTTTCCAACCCTATCATATTTATACCATTAACATAACACTGATGGAAAAATATTAGTTAGTAATATTGTAATATTTTTGCAGCCATGGCAAAGTTGATATATCATTTCTAAGGGACAAAAGTAGGGAGTATAAGGGCATATGGGATATTGAGGATTAATTTTGGCAAAAATAGTGCATTGAGCATTTACAGGTAAAACCATCTTTCCTAGGTTTGGCCCAAATAGAAATTTTGATAACCAATGGAACATAGTCTCTCACCATGAGTTTGTGAAAATGGGCTTGATTAAGTTCTCAGGGAGAAAGAGCCTATTAATTTTACAATCTTCCCAGGGTTCTCTTAAGGCATCATGGGTTATCTATGTACCTAATATTTAGTGAAATTCCATTCTTGGGCCCTCTGCAAGTCCTTATCAGTATAAACAGATTTTCCAACACTTTTAAGATTAGTTTCCTTTAAGGATTGAGTAAAAAAAGATCCTACAATTTGTGAAGTCTTTGGCTTCTGTTTGGTGGCTGCTATAGCTGATTGGTCCACCAAGTTATTGTCACTAGCTTCTTTCCTATGATTTCTAAATAAAATCAATTTTATTGATGTAAACTATTAATAATAAAGCATAAAATCCATCCAAAGTATAGAAACAATGTTATTTTCTAAAATCACACAGCTTTGCATTCATCACTTCATTCATTATTAGAGCATTTTCATTATTCCAATAATCATAATAAAAAAAAACCTCAACAAAATTCTACCACTTAATCACCTCTCAATTTTTCAATGCTTTACCTGCTGTACATATCTACTATTCTGTTTCCATCTTTCTAATGTATTTGCATTTAGATTTTGTATAGATGGAAGTCAAAGAATATGTAGTGCATTTTGTCTAGTTTCTTTTACTTAATGTATTTTCTTAATTAAAACCTTACTTGAAGATTATTAATATATTACTATACACTACTGTCCATATTATGCTTTGTTTATATTTTTGCCTGATATTACATCATGTGACATTACTGTAAATGTGTACAGTTTCAAAAAGTCAGTCATATATGCAATATTATCTATACTTATATTTCACATGATGTTTCACTATGCTATACAGGTCCATGTTATACTTTTCAGCTTTCCTTCTAGTAATATACATGACCTTAGACTTTCCCTTTCAATCACTGTCATACGCATATATTAGCACTACTAGTTATAATCACTATGATGGGCTTTCAATATTTCTATTGATTTCCAAATATTTACAAACAAAATTTTAACCAATTCTGCACAGATTAACCCTCAAATTTCTTTCTTTAACCCCATTATTTTCTGGTGACCTATATTCTAGTTAAATCCATGCATTTACACAATATATTTAGTTCATAATTGCATCATCACACAGTATTTGTCCTTTTGTGTCTGGCTTGCTACACTCAACTTCCATTTATATAAAATCTAAATACAAATTGAGTGATGGACACTTGTGTTGTTTCTATCTTTAAGCAATTGTGAATAATGCTGTTATGAACATTGGTGTGATGGTATCTGTTCATGACACTGTGCTCAGTTTTTTGATTATATATTTAGTAGTGTTATTGCTGGGCCACAAGGCAAATCTATATTCAACTTCCTTAGGAACTGCCAAACACTCTTCCACAGTGGCTGGACCATTTAATATTCCTACCAACAGTGAATAAATGTTCCTATCTCTTCAAATCCTTTCCAGCACTTGTAGTTTTTCATCATTTTAATAATGGCCATTCTAAAAGGTATGAAATGATATCACATAGTAGTTTTGATTTGCATTTCCCTATTATAGCTAATGGTGTTGAACATTTTATTTTTCATGTGCTTCTTGGCCATTTGTATTTCCTCATTGGAAAAATGTCTATTCAAGTCTTGCTATTTTTTTAATCAGGTACTTTGTCTTTTTATTGTTCAGTTGTAGCATCTCTTTATATATCATGAATATTAAGCCCTTATTAGAGAAATTATTTCCAAATATTTTTCCCATTGAGTTGACTGCCTTTTCACTCTTTTGACAGTCCTTTGAAGTACAAAATTGTTAGCTCAAGTAACATTGTCTTAGAACTTTCAGAATTTTCTACATATAAGATCATATCATCTGCACATAGTGAGAGTTTTACTTACACTTTTCCTATTTGGATACCATTTTTTTTTGTCTAATTACTCTTGATAGAATGTCCAGTACAATGTTGAATAACAGTGATGACAGTGGGCAATGTTGTCTTATTGCTGATATCAGAGGAAAAGCTTTCACCCTTTCCCCATTGAGTGTGATGCTTATGATGCTGCCTGTGGGTTTTTCATTATGTCCTTTAGTATATTGTGGAAATTTCCCTCCATTTTTCTTTTTTTCTTTTTATTAATATTTTATTTTTAAAGAAGCTTTAGTTTACATAAATGTTACATAAAAATATGAGGGATTGGGGCCAGCTGTATAGCCCAGTTGGTAGGGTGCCGGTTTACCACATGGGAGGCCCCAGGTTCGGTCCTTGGGCCTCCTTGAATAGACAGACTGCCTTGAGAAGGCAAGCCAACATGGGTGGGGCATGCTGCCATGGGCAAAGGCAAGCCCCCATGAGCAAGGACAAGTCCCCATGAGCAAGCGGGCTGCCATGCGGGTGAGCTGACTCAGCAGGTCGCCCCAGCAGGGGGAGACAAGCAGACACAGAGGAACACAGAGAAAAATGAACACAGCTAGAACAAGCAAAATGGGGGGGGGTATGTATAATAAATAAAAAAATAAATCTTTTAAAAAAATGAGGGATTCCCATATTCCCCACTCCCTTCCACAATTTCCCAGTCAACAACATCCCTCATTAGTGTGGTACATTTGTTACAATTGATAAACACATATTGAAGCATTACTACTAACTATGGATTACAGTTTACTTTATAGTTTATACCCTGTCCTGAAAAATTTTGTAGGTTATGACAAAATATACAACAGTCTGTATCTATCAATACAATATCATGCAGGACAATATCAACATCCTGAACATATAACACCCATTCTTTCCTCTCCCATCCCTTAGAATCTGGTGGACACTGTCTTTATATCAATGATAAGAGTTCTTCCATTGCTAGAATAATAATAATTCTATAGTAGAATAATACGTTTATTTATTCTACTGTTAATTCCCCAATCTTAAGGATTTGTGGATGGTAATGCCCACTCTGCTTCTAACTGAGAGCAGGATTAGGTCCCATGATGCAAATGCATGGAACTTTCTTGCTTGTAGATGCAGACCCTCTGTTTCTTGGGATGGGCATTGTCCATCATCATCTCCTAGTTACTTGTCCTGGGTGAGTCCAATGAACTAAAGATTAGGTGTTGCAATTCTGCTGAAATTCAAAGTGGTTTTATTAAGAATAGTTGCTAGATTTTTCCAAATGCCTTTTATCCATCTATTGAGATGATCAGGTATTTTTTCCCCATCAATTTTTAATGTTGTGTACTATGTTAATTAATTTTCCAGTGTTGAACCACCCTTTCATCCCAGGAATAAATCCTACTTGTGATGTATAATGATTTTAATATGCTGTTGGATACTTTTTGCAAGTATGTTTTTGATAATTTTTACATATATGTTCATTAGAGATTGGTCTGCAATTTTCTTTTCTTGTAGTATCTTTATCTGGTTTTGGTATTAGAGTGATGTTGGCTTCATAAAATGTATTGGGTAATTTTCCCTTCTCTTCAAACTTTTGGAAGCATTTAAAGAGAATTGGGGGAGCGAATGTGGCTCAAATTGTTTGGCATCTGTCTACCTTATGGGACCCCTGGGACCTCCTGGTAAAAAAAAAAAAAAAAAGGTGAGCAGGAGAGCTGCGCCCATGTGGATACATGGCAAGCCAAGCCTGTGCTGCAAACCATGCAGTAAGATGATGACACAACAAAGAGAGATACAGGGAAAAGTCAAGGAGAGATGCACCAGAAGCCAGGAGCTGAGGTGGTGCAAGTGACAGGGTGCATGTCTCCCACATCGGAGGTCCCTAGGATCAAATCCCAGTGAAGTCTGGAGGAGAAAAATGAGAAGAGAAGGCAAGAAAAAGACACAGAAATTCTCCCAGAGAATGGAAACAGACAGCAAGCGTGGTCAGGGAATGAAGAGAGAGAGAGAGAGAGAGAGAGAGAGAGAGAGAGAGAAAAGAATTGTTGATTCCTCTCAAATGCTTGGTAAAATTCACCTGTAAAGCATTCTAGTCTGGACTTTGTTGGAAGATTTTTGATGACTGATTCAATCTCTGTAAATGTGATTGGTTGTTGAGTTCTTGAATTTCAGTGTAGGTTGTTTGTGCATTTCTAGAAACCCATCAATTTCAACTAGGTTGTTTAATTTGTTGGTATACAGTTTTTCATAAAATCCTCTTATGATCCTTTTTTTTATTTCTATAGGGTCAGTCATAATGCCCCTATTATCATTTCTGATTTTACTTATTTGCATCTTCTCTCGTTTTTATTAGTCTACCTAGGGGTGTGTCGATTTTATTGCTCTTCTCAAAGAATCAGGTTTTGGTTTTATTGATTTTATCTATTTTTTTGTTGTTGTTCACAATTCCATACATTTCTGTTCTAATTGTCACTATTTCTTTCCTTCTACTTATGTTGGGATTGTTTTGCCATTCTTTTCCTAGTTCCTCCAGGTGTTCAGTTAAGTCTTTGATTTTAGTTCTTTCTTCTTTTTTAATGTAGTGATTAAGGACTCTAAATTTCCCTCTCCTCACTGCCTTTGCTGTATCCAATAAGTTTACATAAGTTGTGCTCTTGTTTTCATTTGTATCAATATATTTACTATTCCTCTTACAATTTCATCTTTGACCCACTGATGGTTTAGTAGTGTGTCATTTAGCCTCCATACATTTGCAAATTCTCTCCTTTCCCATCTATTATTGATTTCCAGTTTCATTCCCTTATTATCTTAGAAGGTGTTTTGTATAATTTCAATCTTTTTGTATTTATTAAGGTCTGCTTTGTGATCCAACATGTGTTCTATCTTGGAGAGAGATCCATGGGCACTTGAGAAGAATGTATAACCCACTGATTTAGAATGGGTGTACTGCATATGTCTGTTCAGTCCAGATTGTTTATCATATTGTTCACATTCTCTGTTTCCCTGTTGATTTTCTCTCTAGTTTTTCTATCTAATGATATGAGTGGTGTGTGGGAGTCTCCAACTATTGTAGAGATGTCTATTTCTCCCTTCATTTTTGCCAGAGTTTGCTCCAAGTATTTTGTCTGATATTATTTTATTTTTTGGTTACTGTCTCCATGGAATATCTTTTCCAAACTTTCACTTTCAGGCTATTTGTGTCCCTGGATCTAAGGTGATTCTCTTCTAGACAGCATATTTTTTAAGGTTTTTTTCATTCATTCTCTAAGTCTGTATATTTTGATTGGTGATATTAATCCATTCACATTCAATTATATTAGTGTAATGGAATTATTACATTATTTTATTCTTTGGCTTTCATATGTCATATCGTATTTTCATCTGTCATTTTACTTATTTAGTTATCCTATCTGATAGTCTCTTCTACATTCTCCTCCAAGCCTCTCTCTCCTGCCCTTTTCCTTTGGGCTGTAAGTCTCCCTTTAATATTTCCTTCAAATCCAGATTCTTTTTATGTGCTTTCTTGGATTTATTTGTGAATATTTTCAACTCACTTTTATATTTGAAGCACAATTTTGCTGGATAAAGAGTTCTCGTTTGGCAATTTTTTTCTTCCAATTATCCTAACTATATCATATCACTATATTCTTGCTTCCATGGTTTCTGATGAGAAATCTTCACTAGAACATCCCTTGTATTTGCTGGTTTTCTTCTCCCTTTCTGCTCTTAGAATTTTCTTTTTATCTTTGGCTTTTGACATTCTGAGTAGTATGAGTCTATTCAGATTTATTCTGATTGTTGTATGCTGTGCTTCTTGGACAGGTAAATTAAGGAAATTTTCAGCTATTATTTCCTCAAATACTCCTTTCTGCTTTTTCCTTCTCTTCTCCATTTGAAACTCAAATGACAAGTATGTTGTTGTGCTTTACATTATCCTTCAACTAACCAAGCCCTGCTTATTTTCTTTTCCATTTCTTTCTTTTTTCTCTCTGCTCTTATCCCTATTCAATTTCAGCTGTTCTGCTTTCTGCATCATTTATTCTTTCTTCCATCATTTCATGTCTGATATTGTATGCCTTTAATGTAATTTTAAACTCAGCTTTTATGTTTTTCATTCATATGAACTCTAATATTTTCTATTCAGGTTTTCAAATTCTTCTTTGTTCTTGCCCAGTGTCCTCTTTATGTCCCTTATCTCTTTAGCTCTATTTTCTCTCATCTTCTCAATTTGATTTATGAGAGTTGTATAAAAATTTTGATTAGCTGCTTAATGTTGAGTGCCTCATTTGGGGATTTGATATATTTCTTTGCTTGGGCCATATATTCTATTTTCTTAGTATAGCCTGTAATTTTTGCTGATGTCTAGACATCTGATTATGATGGTGAGTTTACTCTGATGCTCAGTTTTTCTCTCTTGCATGGGGATTTAATGATGAGAACTGTGTGTTACCTCCATTCTTTGATTCTTAGTTCATCTTGTTCTAACTACTCAAGATTATCCCTGTTTAGCTGCTCAAATCCCGGTGACAGAAACAGTAATGGGTTGAAGATCCATATATTAGTTTTCCAAAGGGCTCCTGATGAAAAGTGCCAGAAATCTGTTGGCATTATTAAGAGTATTTCTTTGGGGTAAAATCTTTCAATTACAAGGCTGTATGAAGTCCAACTCAAGGTTGTTTTCACACCAAGGTCAGTTGCAACATGTTGAAGCAAGATGATCACTAATTTCTGGCTGGTCTCTTCGTTCCCAACTTGGCTTACTCTTCCTCTTAATGCTACATGGGCCCAGCTTCTTGAGGGTTTGTGCTTAACTGATCCTGTAGTCCTTTCTCTCCAGGCATAGGGCTTGTTTCTTTCTGGACCTCCTAAATCAGTCTCAGTTTTAATGCTTTTTTCCCAATTACAGCTGTAAGTTATCAGGCAAAATGTCTAATCTCTCCTTGGGGCATCAGCTATTTGAGACTTCTCCTTTCTGTCACATGGTATGACCAGTAATGACAAAGTTTTCTTTTCCTGTGTGTGTCTCTGTCTGAGTGAGTGGCCATTTATGTCAGACACAGCAGGGGGCAGAGCCTCAACCTGAGTCGTGTTCACTGATGTAGTCAAATCAAAAGACCTAATTTTAACAGGTAATATAACCAATGACAATTCAGCTGAAACTTCCAGGGGAATATATTAGTTTACAAACATAATTTTCTTTTGTGGGGATTTATAAAATGTTCTCAAACTGTGGCAACCTGTTTCCAAGGGCCTTGGGAAGGGATGCTGTAAAGGTCCAAAAAGGCCTCTCATTTATTTAGTTTTCATTTCTTTACATGCACTTCCTTTGTCCACCAAGTGATGGTGTGCTTCAGTAAACATCTCAGATCAAACCCTGGTCAAAATATGTTCACTGCAACCTAACCAGAACAATGTGACAGAGCTTCTTACCTCAGGGCTATTCAGAGTGTTGCAAATCAAACTTTCTCAGGGGCTGTTCTCAACATTTGCTGGCAGCCCCCTCCCTTTTACAGTGTAAGAAATAATTCCATGTCCCTCTGTGTCCTCAACAACCAGCTCTGATCAGAAGCAAGGGTGTTTGAGAAGGTTAGATCTCTTTAGTCCCATGTTGGCTCCCAATGCAAACATTGGTGCAGCATGATCCAGCCTGGAAGTGCTAGTGGGACACAGCAGATCAAGTTTGTTGGCCCAAAGCTGAATCAGCCTTAGGCTGTGTTCCTCTCTTTCACCTTTCCTGGGAGATGGGTCCCTGCTGCCCCCTCTATCCATACCCTTCAGCCAGAGGACAGAGAATCCTAGCTGTCTGCTCTAAGGATGGGGATATGGGTGCCAGTAACTGCACTGCAGGTTTTCTTCACAGAGTTTACCCATTATGATATTTTCCTTTGACCCTCCCTCTTCTGAGTGGTGTCCAGCCTTCTCTTCGTGGCCTAAACCCTAGAATTTTTTTCCAGGTTGTTTCTGCCTGTCCCTTGGCTATTTTTCTGGAAGAGACATGAGTCTTGTATCTCTCTGATCCTCCATCTTCCCATAAGGCCCCCATACATGTCTTGATGTACTTTATACTGTACTACTGCCAATTCTTCAGAAGCATAATTGCTTCTAACAATTTAAGAATTAAGTCAACATGTTTTATGTCTTTATTTGGCCAAAGTAGGTAGTCCATATTCTTCCCAATTGTCCCTGTGTGCAAGTAAATTGTCAAAGGCATACCTTAAGTCTGTGGAGATGGTGATTTTCCCTCCCATACTCAGTTGCAAGCCTCATATCAGAGGTATCAGCTATATACACCCTTGGTGCTGATATTTCAGCAGAAAGGGCCTCTGCTTCTAATAATTCATTGAAGGTAACAATGGCATACCCAGTACATTGCTTTTCATGTTCCATAAAGCTGCTACCATCTCTAAAGTGCTTTAGGTCTATGTCAGGGAATGGCACATCTGAGAGCCCTGGTCTACTGGAATAAAATTTATCAATTAATTTTACACAGTCATGTTTAGGAAAAAACATTCAATTTCATAGTTTGGATCTGGCATAGGAGTAGCTGCGTTCAGCTCAGCATTAGGATTGGCTAACTATTGGGCTTACTCCCTGCTTAATCTTCCCTTGGTGAGCTTTCATTTTAACAGTGTTAAAACACAGTAGGAAGTGAAGATCACTGTGAAATCCCTTGGGAAAAATTTTTCTGTGTCTTGTAAAAGATCACTGATGGCTCCTACTGACTTCAGGCAAACTGGCTAACTTTTAGTCAATTGTTTAGACAAGTAATATCTTAGCTAAATGTTTAGGCAAGTGAGCCACTGGCATGATGTCCCCTCCTAAGTCTTGAGATAGGCTCCTACTGCAATTCCTTTCTCATGCACAAAAAAT
>PVKH010005189.1:0-22407 GCA_004027955.1 Chaetophractus vellerosus
AAAATTACTTTCTAAGGAAGCATGACTTTTGTCTGGCAAGGGAAGGAAGAAAGGAAACTAATATTATATTTATTAAACAACTATTATTTGCCAAGCACTGTTCTAAGCACTTTCACATATAGTGTCTCAATTAATCTTTATGGTGACACTATGATAGCTTATCAATGTTTCTAACACAATTTACTGAACAATATAGAGAAGAGATGTTTTATAACTATGGTAATACTGGGTTTAACTAGCTATCACTTTTACTTTCCCCCATTTTACAGGGGAAGAAATAACTTATTTAGGAACACGATAGTGGGTCAGGGATTCAGTCCAAGTTAGAATTAAAGCCCACACTCTTTCTGCTTTGCCAACCAAAAGAAGCTGGGAGTCCACTTTGGGGGGCAAGGATCAGGGTAAGTGAAGTGTAATGTGGAGGCAGTACCGAATTCAAGTTATGAATAAGTTCTTTACAGTCCTAACAGGGCTTAAATGCTGCCTCTCCCATGTCCTTGTGGTGGGCCCGTGGGCGGGGTTGGTAGCCTGGTTGGTTTCAATTTCTTCCTCTTTTATAAAATGGATAGATGTACCTACCTCAGAGGGTTATTAACAAGGGCTAATGGGATAATGTAAGTGACCACTCAAAGTTTTACTTAATTTTCACCTTGTGCTTCTCTAACAGTATCAACTTGAAAAGATCTTTTCTAAAAACTTGTAAACAGTTTATACTGAGATTAACTTTGTTTTTTGAAATCAATGGATAGGAAATACAGATTTGCCATTAAAGAAAAAAAAATACATCATCCTTTTTAACCTATTTTCAAGGTTCCCTTTAGTATGGCAAATCCATTTCCCCTGAACCTTAAACAATTCCAGAGCACTTCACCTCAACTCCTCAGACAATGTCACAAAGTTCAGTTATACAGTTAAACTTGCTCAGGCTGTTGACCTTATAGAGAGAACATTTTCCACGTTACAAAACAGCCCTTATCATGGTAAGTACTCTTCTATCCTGGCAGTGAAATATTACTGTAGGCTGTCATTATCTTGGAAAAACCTCTGCTTTTGTTAATTCTTACTTTCAAAGAACAAAAACTATTTAGGTTCATTCAAATATTGTGGAATTAGGAAACCTGTTCAGTAGAAGTAATTTGAAAACATTAAAATATTCTGAACACATTCTTAGTCATGTCTTGTGCTTGGAGACAAGAGACTAAATAAGCACACATGTATTTTTAAATGTGAATAATGAATGATGATCTGGAGGAGAAATGATCACTTTCCTGAACTAAGAGAATGTGAATTTATTCTCAAGCATCCATGAACCAAAATGGTAAGAAGTGAGGATAGAAACAGAAAGACATTTCAAAAACAAAACAAGCATACAAAGTGAAGGGAAAATTCAAATGAAAACATGAAGAAAAAGTGAAGGATTTAGAGAAAAAAAAATCAACAGAAATAATAGAAGGAGACTGGCCCTTTAATAAAAACAAAGTGTGGAAACCTAAGAATTCAAACTCTTATTGAAAGCTTTGCTTCTATTTTGTTGTGTAACTGTGAATAAACTGCTTAGTCTTTTTTTTATGCCTCATGATTGCTGCTGGACAAAAGGGAACATAATAAAAACTTTATCAAGTTCTCCCTGGAGCACCAATTATTATTTATACCAAAAAATAAATAAGAGGGAGGAAATTCAAAAGATACCAATGCAAACAATTGAAGGAAAAGGCAAATTCTTAAGGAAAAGTAAAAGGAATGCAATAGACAGCATGCTAATTACAATTAAGTAAAAAGGAAAACATGTATAAATATTAGGAGCCAGGACCGCACATCCATTTCAGCAAGAAAATGTAAACAACTCCTTGCTGAAATTGTTCAATTCTGCAACACTTTTCCTAAGGACCAAGAGGTGGAGAGAAAAGACAGCTAAAAATACAAAAACACTGCAACTGAGTGTTGGAATAACTTAGAAAACAGCCATTTACTTTCTTGGTAGTTGGGGCTACAGACTGGATTTTAGATATGGGATTGAGGCAGAAGTGGCTGCAGTTTCCAGCATTGTGTCCATGGAATCTGTCTAATTTTCCAGCCACACTTGCTTTTTTGCAGTACCTTGACTACTGAGAACCATAAGATTGCAAGCCTGGAACCTTGTCTAGTGTCCAATGAAGAGTGAAACGGGAGTAACTGAATAAAATGGAACAAATGATCATTTTGCCTGTAGTCCAGGAAGACATATTTCTTAAACTGTTGGATTATGAAATTACGTTTCAATGGGAAATGGTGGCAGCTGCTTATCTTGAAGCCCTTGAAATGAGAACGGAAAAACATGCATCTTAAAGATTATAAGAAGAACTTAGTACAAAATAAAAGCAAACAGATTTGACCTTTGAGATCTTTTCCAATCTTAATTTTTTTGTTCTGTAAAAAATAGACATCATTAGTCCAGAGCTGCCTCCATTAATAAACACATCTAATCTTACATGATGAGAAGTAAGAACTTTGATATTGATATCTTCTTTGCTCTAAAGGCTTTCAGTCCCATGTCACCTGCCTTGAGTTATTATCAAAAATGATCACCAATCTGACAGTCTTAGATTGATCATGAAAAGAGAGATTTATGTCACCCTCACAACTTGATTTATTTCTATTTAAGTTTGCTCTTTTAATTTGTCCACGTGTTTAGTTTTCCAGGAGACCTTTAATTAAAAAGAAAGAAAAATTGAAAGAAGTTCCTACTCATTTGAATAACAAAGGAGAAAAAAAAGCCGTGAAATGGAGAGATGAGAGTTCTTTACTATGTGTGGACTGACTGAGCACCACAGTTATTTGAACCTTCAGATTCTAAATTGTAGTAGTTAGGTATTAGTTATGAATTCCAAAAATAGATATTACATTATGTTTGTAAACCGGTCTGTTCCTCTGGGTGTATTAGATTGTATTAACTTCACTTTTCTTGATTAAATTATGTTTAAGGCTTTGACTGGGCTACATCAGTAGGACAATGACTCACCACCCCCTTGGTGGGCAGGGACTCACAGAGAAAATGACAAGGCAGAGGAGTTAGTTGGAGTTTTAATGCTGGAGCCCCAGGAAGTAAATACATAGAGAAGCAGATACGTGAGGAAAGAAAGAAGGCCCCATTAGATATGGCAGAGGCCCTGGGAAGAGAGAGGAACCGTTTGCCTGAGAGTTTACAGCTGATCTTGTGGAGAGAGCAGAGCAGCTGAACCTGGAAAGAAATGATCCCTGGGAGAGAGATGAGACTTATCCCAGCCTACAGCTGATATTGGAAGAATCTGGGACCACAGAGCCTTAAGAGGAAGAGGAAGCCTAAACCCTTGCAGACGTCAGCAGCCATCTTGCTCCAACACATGGAAACAGACTTTGGTGAGAGAAGTAACTTACATTTTATAGTCTGGTAACTGTAAGCTTCTACCCCAAATAAATATCCTTTATAAAAGCCAACAGATTTCTGGTATTTTGCATCAGCACTCCTTTGGCTGACTAATACAGAATTTGATACTGGAGAGTGGGGTCATGCCTTTGCAAATACCAAAATGCTAGAGTGGTTTTATAAATGGGTAAGGGGTATTTTTTTGGAGGAACTATGACATGCTTGATGGAAAAGGCCTAGATTGCTTTGAAGAGAGTGTTGATAGGAATATAGATGCTAAAGAGATTTTTTATGAGGCCTTAGAAGTAAATGATGAAACTATTATTGGAAACTGGAGGAAAGGAGTTCGTGTTTTAAAGCCACAGAGAACTTAGCAAAATTGACTACTGATTTTTATGGAAGACAGAATTTGAAAATGGCAAGCCTGGGCATTTAGCTGAAGAACATTCCAAAGTAAATGTAGAGAATGCGGCTTGGCTTCTTCTTGCAGCTTATTGTAAAATGCTAGACAAAAGAGATAAGCTGAGAACTGAACTGTTGGGCACAAAGAAACCAGAAACTGATTCCAGAAATTCCAAGTCTCTGGGAAATCAAGCCCCCAGATGATAGTGCCCCATTTGAGGACTTAACTAACCTTTGAACTTGTAATCAGGATGGAAAATGCAGTTATCTAGGAAAGACTGTGAAAAGTCTTACTGTCTGATGGCTTTGACCCCTTTTTCCTGCATGCTAAACCAACAAACTTTTTGAGAAAGTTGTATGAACAAAATCACTGTCAGCCTGCAATAAAAGGGACATGGAAGGGAGATATTGAAGGGGAAACAGCTTTAAGGGGAAAACCATGAAAGCTGAGATCTGCAATTAAGACATCTCCATGGGCCAAGAGAGGAACTCCATCCATGTATACAGAGAGGGTGAGTTTGCCCTGGCAATTGAAGAGGGTGGATGTTCCTGCCTGCTGTTCAGGGAGAGTTTTGCCACCCCAGGGTATGGAAAGGGTGGAGCACATTCCCCAAAGATTAGGGAGATTAAGGCCACTACCCCATAGGTCTGAGAGGGGTGGGCCTGTCCCCCATGGATTAGGGAAGGCCAAGTCTCCAACTCATTGCTCCGAGAGGGTTGGGGCTGTATGCCAAAGGTTAGGGAGGATGTTGTCTTCACCTCACTGTACTAGGGGGGTGTTAAGACTTTACTCCAGAGTTCAGGGAATATGTGGCCATCACTCCAATGTACTTGGTGGGTGAGGTCTACAGCGTGGCTGCCACCCAGATGCTTGATGAGGGTGGAACCAAGAAAATGGATGTAGGGCAAGCCTGTGGGAAGCCTGGGTCCTCATGGGGCCCCAGGGAGAAGAAACCATCATCTTAAGAATTACTCTCAGACTTTGAAATCTAATGGAGTATGCCCTGCTGGTTTACGGAACTATAAGGGACCCGTGACTCATGTTTCCCTCCCAATTTGTCCTTACAATAATGGAAATGTTTATCCTTTGTCTTTCCATTTGTGTAATGAAAGTAGATAAATTGTTTTGTACTTTTCAGAGGTCTACAGCCAGACCGGACTTTGCCTCAAGACAAACTGTATTTCTTTAAACTGATTGTGATATGATTTTGTACTTAGCGTTTTTAATTATTCATGTTTTTTTGTTCTTGAATATTGTAATATCTTTTTGGAATTCAGAGGGTGGAGTGTAGAAGTTATGTATTATTTATGAATTCCAAAAATAGATATTGGGTTATGTTTGTAAACTGGTTATTTCCTCTGGGTGTATTAGATTGTATTAACTTCAGAGGTTTCACTTTTACTTGATTAAATTATGATTAGGACTTTGATTAGGCCACATCACTAGGACGTTTAGCCCCTGCCAACAAGGCAGAAGAGTTAGTTGGAGTTTTAATGCTGGAGCCCCAGGAAGTAAATACACAGAGAAGCAGATACGTGAGGAAAGAGAGAAGACTCCATTAGACATGGCAGAGGCCCCAGGAAGAGAGACAAGCTGTATGCCTGTGAGTTTACAGCTGGCCTTGTGAAGAGAGCAGGCAGCTGAGCCTGGAGAGAAATGAGTCCCGGGAGAGAAATGAAACTTATCCCAGCCTACAGCTGATATTGGAAGAAGCTGGGACCACAGAGCCTTAAGAGGAAGAGGAAGCCTGAACCCTTGCAGGGGTCAGCAGCCATTTTGCTCCAACATGTGGCAACAGACTTTTGGTAAGTAACTTATGCTTTATGGCCTGGTAACTGTAAGCTTCTACCCCAAATAAATACCCTTTATAAAAGCCAACAGATTCCCAGTATTTCACATCAGCACCGCTTTGGCTGACTAATACATATGGCTTTTAAATTCCAGGGTTATAACTGATGGTATGCTGTTTCTCTTCATCAATTTGCATTCAAATAAATTATATATAGTATTAATCCCCACCCTGGATCACTTGACAAATAAAAGGCTAAACTTTAAATAAGAAAAAAAAACAACATGGAGTACTATGAAAGTTAAGTTGTGACATAAATGCAGAACAATTGAAAAATTAAATTGTGACATAAATACAAAATGTTATTAATTTCTAGATTGTGAAAAAAATGAATAGATATTGTGACTATCTGTGATAAAATTTCCAAGAAGAAATCCTGTAGGGAAGAAGTGGTAATAAGTATAAATGATAACAGGCATGGGTCCAGGAAGAGATATTATTTTACTCTAAAGTAAAAAGAAAATCTTACAATGTAGAGAACATTTTAGTGTGAGAAATGACCCATTTTCCTACCTGAAAGTGCCTCTTTATTAGGTTTTGGGATTATATAAAGTTTTTTAATTCATACAATGATATGTGTACAGGACAAGGCAAAATTTACTATGCCTTTGCTTTATTATTTTAGAAAATAAAAATCAAACAATCATTTAAAATATAAACATGCATTGAACTTGTTACATTATTCTTTGGCATTGACCTTGAATTGGAATTTAATTCATTCCTCTGCACCTCACTTAAATTATTTGGGCCTCAGACTACTTAATCTGTAAATGGGGATAATAACAAAACCCACAGGGTTGATCCACATTAAAAAGGTAAAAAAAAAAAAAAGTGAACACTTTCAGTCCAGTATCTATCACATAATGCACATATGTGGATGATTATAATAATTACTAGTAATCACGTGGTAATTCTTTTTGTGTGTGCGGTAATTCTCATAGTATGCTTACATGGCTGTGTGGGAACTCTATAGGCAAACACTGATAAATATTTGAACAGCAGCATTGGACATGCAAAGTCAGTGATCATCTAACCTGGGACCATTTTTCATAACTAAAGCCCTACATGCTTAAAATTAACAAATTTTTAAAACTAAAAAATAATACATATTCATTGCAGAAAAGCTGAAGATATAGACAACAAAAGAAATGTATCAGTAACTGCTAATGTATTTTTGTGTATAGCCTTTAAGCTTTTATAAGTATGTGTACCTATTAAAACCTAGATTTTTACTCTACAAATTTTCTTATGACTTGCTTTTTTCTTGTTTTAACTAAATACATCATGAATACCTTTTCATGTTGTCAAGTTTCCTTAAAAACTATTTTCAAACCCTATATAATAGTATTCCATTCTGTGGATGTACCAGAGTTTATGTGACCAATACTTTATTTTTGGATACTAGGCTGTTTTCAATTTTCACCATTATAAACAGCCTTGGTTCCAAATGTGAATTTTTATAATTTTTTAAATCAGGGAGTTTTTTTTTTTAAACTAACTAAAAATCTCTGAGGTTGGAGAAGTCACTGGAGTTGCAACATGCGGATGAGGCATGAAGACTGACTCTCAGGGCTAAATGATCTTGATTTAGCTCAGATACTTGCCATCTCTTTCAAGACTTTCTCCTTGTCTTTGGCTTTCAGCATTTTTACTATGATGTGTCTGTTTGTAGATCTCTTTGCATGTATCCTACTTAGAGTTCATTGAGCTTCCTGGAGGCATAGTTTATTGTTTTTCAACAAATTTGGGAAATTTGCATCCATTATTTCTTCAAATATGTTTCTTCTCTTTTCTCTCTGTCCTATCTTTCTGGCACTCCCATTACATTTGTTTTGGTGTGCTTAATGGTATCTACTTTTCTCTGAGGCTCTGTTCGTTTTTCTTTATTTTAATTTCTCTTTCCTTCAGTTTGCATAATCTCTACCCATCTATCTTCAAATTCACTAATTCTCTCTTCTGCTAGTTTAAACCTACTGTTAAGATCCTCTCGTGAATTTTTTATTTTAGCTATTGTACTTTTCAACTGCAAAATTTCTATTTGCTTTTTAAAAATAATTTCTATCTCTCTATTGATATTCTATATTTTATGTGGCATTGTTGGAATACTTTCCTTTAATTCTTCAATCATTCTTTCCTTTAGGTTTTTGATCATAATGATTATGGCTTCTTTGAAGTCCTTTTCAGTTAAAGCTGACATTTGGTTGCAGAGACAGTTTATATTCCTGCTTGTTTTTCTGGTGTATGGGTAATATTTTCTTGTTTCTATGTATGCCTCATAATTTTCTTTTGCTGGGAACTGGACATTTTAGATAATATATTGTAGCAGTCTGGGTACTGCCCCCTCCCCTTGGCTTGTTATTGTTTATTTGTTTAGTGACAGGATGGATTATTTTAGTGGAGTGAATTTGAACATTCCTCCCCTCTTCAAGTTATTAAGTCTCTGATGTTGCTTTTCTAGGAGGTGCAGATTTGGGTGGGCACACAGTCACCCTTGGATATCAGTGGTGTTGAGAGGATTCTTTTTGTCTGACCACATCCAGCTTTCAAACTCCACTAATTGTCAGAGAATTGTGTTATTGTTCTCAATAATGCTCTAGGATATTAACTGCTTTATGAACTAATCCAATCAAACTGTGACTTCTTTAAAGGGACTGTTTCTGAGGTCGGTATTTGATATTTGTTCTGACTGTAGGAAGGCTCCTCCCAGCTGTTTTAATTCTTGGATCTCTCCTGTACTAGCTGGCCTATGGTGCAGGATATCTTTTCATTAAATCCATGAATTTCCTCTCCACAATTGCCACTGTTCCTGAGAGTGCTTAGGCTTGAACTTCTCCACACTCTGTTGCAAATAATTTCAGTCTTTAGAGTTTAGAGTTATTTGTTTTATGGCCTGCTTTTTCCTCAAGGCAAAATCACTGAGCTCGGGATCTGGAGTTTGAGGTGGGGACAATGCCAAAGCTTCTCTCTGAAGACACCCTCACTCTGGAAGCTAAGCACTTAGTGGAGGGAGGGGCCGAAGCCTGAGGTCCTCTCAGCTTTCCTCTCCTGGTGTGGAACCACTGCCTCATGAGTTGGAGCAAGGGTGATCAGAACTCTTTCTCTCCTTTAGTTTTTTGATCATAATGATCAGAACTCCAGTATTTTCAGATGCCATGCCCAAGGTGGAGCTTCTGCTCCAAGAGTGGGTGTGATGGTTAGGCTAATATGTCAACTCCGCCACGTAATTGTGTCCAGGTGTTAGGTCCAGCAAGCACTGGGCTAATTGTAATACAAGAGCATTTTCGATCACCAGTGAGTTTGCTGCATGGATGGCTGGTTACATCTGCATCAATCAGGGAGATTGCATCAGCAATGGGTGATGCTTTTATCCAATCAGTTGAATGCCTTAAAAGGAGAAGTGATTTCAACATTCAGAGAGAATTTCCCAGCTTGTTTTTGGACAGCCAACTTCTCCCAGAAACTCATCAAGGACCTTTCATCGGACTTTCATTGGAGTCCCTGGTTTGCTGCCTGCCTGCAGAACCTGGGCTTGTGCATCCCCACGGTCGTGTGAGAGACTCTTTTAAAATCCCATATTATTGACAGATATCTCCTGTTGATTCTGTTTCCTGAGAGAACCTTGACTAATACAGTGGCGGATGGGTAGGAGAAGGAAGTCCCCACCCCTCAACTGCATGTGCCCAGGATTTAGCCTCAGCAACAAACAGCTGGGTGCAAGCGACTCTGAAGTTCTGCTACTTCTGGGAAGAAAGCCCTCTGACTGGGACCTAACGAGGCAAGGAGCTCTCTGTCCTTGGCTGGAGCAGTTTGGAATCGAGTCTTTGACTCATTGAGATAGGAGGGGGGAGGAAGAGTGTAATCTTTGTTCAAATATCACAGACTCTTGCTATTATTATCAAACTTTCATAGATTTTCTTGAATAGATGTTTCTTCAGTTGCAGTTTGCCAACTGGACCACTTTCCAGAGGCTTAAATGGTTGTTGTTGTTGTTTTTTAATAGTTTCCAGCAGTTCTGCTGGGGAGCAGGTCAGCAGAGCACCTCATTCTGTCATGCCAGAAGTTGATCTCTCCCCTCTTCATCCCTTGCTAAGACCTTCCTAGTAGTTCCCTAGCTAGTCATCCTCACTCTAAAATCTCCTTATTCAATGTGTTTTCTTCTAGATAGCACCAGACTTATGTCTTAACACTGAAAATATGATAATAAAACCCACAAATAGCTGTCCATTGACTAATGGAAAAACCGAAATCATAAGACGCTTGCCCCTTCTTCCTCCCCTTCATTCCTTTCATCTTGTTAATTTTAATTTTGGGAACATACATAGACCACAAAGTTTCAAATTTTAACCATTTTTAAGTGTACAACTCAGTGGCATCAATTACACCTACAATGCTGTGTTACCATTGCGATCATCTATTTCCAAAACATTTTCATCATCCTGATCAGAAACCCAGCACCCATTAAGCAATAACTCCCCATCCTCCCTCCACCCAGCTCCTGTCAACCTCTAGTCTACTTTCCGTTTCTATGAATTTGCTTATTCTAGATATTGCATACATGTGGAGTCTTAAATGTTTTGTCCTTTTGTGTCTGACTTATTTCGCGCAACATAATATTTTCACCTTAAGGTAAGATGCTTTCTAATCTGTTCCCTGTGTATTATTTCATCTTCCCTTCTGTCACATCCCTATCCCTACCTGTGTTCAGGCAGGCCAATCAACTCACAGCTCAGTTTCCTATGCGTTTAGTGAACGACCCCACCCTCCTTTAAGATTCAGTCCCCCAAATACTCAGGGCTCTTTCCTCTAAAACCTCATACAATTTTTTCCAATGTATCTCCAATATACATATTAACTAGAAATGTTTCACTCTAACATGTGAACTTCTTGAAGGCAAGGATTTGTACTTTAATCCTCTCTCTTTCTCTAGTCCTGAACCCATGGAAGGCAATACTTTGTTGTCTGCATAGATGAATGCTTGTCGGTGAGTTTGCTAGGGTAATGCTCTGTGTAACCACTGTGATTTGATGGATTTTCCAAGCCTTCTGAAAGTAAGGGAATTGGGGGAATCATGCTAGATGGGAGTTTGAACATTTAGTGGAGAAACCAAGCTGATCCAGGTACAGTAAATATTACAAATGCTATTTAGTTTGAGTCTTATTTAGATATCACTGAAGTCCAAGTATGTAAACTTGTAAACTTTAAACACTGTAAAGAGCTATGGTGATTTTGTTTATAAAAAAGAAAAAAAAGTAGCCCCATTCATTTTGTAACCAAGTATGATTAATTTCTCGCTCTCTTTCTCTCTCTTCTTCTTTTTTTTTTTTTTTGGCATTCGATATTGTTTTGACTGTCACTCATGGTGAGGAGGCTGTTTCCCTTTTAACAAAAAGAACAAAATGATGATAGGTCTAATTTTAGTTCCCAACTTTAGTTTTTCCTAGTTCATATAAGTAGTTGAGGAAAAAAAAATGATGCTGAAGTAACATTAATGTCACAATGCATAAAACGTTCTTTCTCAAATGAGAAATTTTTTGAATTTCAGCTCCCCCCCTCGCTCTCTCTCTCTCTTTCTTTCTCACACACACATACACACACAGAGCATATTTTCTAAGTGACAAAATATAATTAATAACTCCCTGCATCTGCAAGCAATCTACTACTGAAGAACTTTTTTAGTGATAAACAGTAAAACAATTAGATATACTCATTCACTTTTAAGGCTTGACATAACACATGATTACAATGATCCACAGAGCTCAGCAAAAATATGAGTCATCTAAAACCATGCCATTTCTTAGCCTCTTCAATTATTATTATTTTTTTTTACAACATCTGGTTGTGCAGCCCAAGCTTCTTAAATCAAATTCTGCAATCCCTAGGTAAACGTTTTTGTTTAAGATGGCATTTTCAATTTTAAATGGCAATGACGTTACAATTTTATACCTCAATAGTACAGTATGAAATGTTGCTATAAAGTAATATAACTGATACTTGTAAATCTGTGTGTAAAAGGATATAACTGAAAAACCATAGTAGGGCAGTAAGTAGATATTTCCACCTTTGGCTAAAGCTAAGGTGAATGTTGACAGTCCATCTCAGGAATTAATCATATAAAGGAAAAATTTTGACTACTTGGAGGACTCTTCTCAGGTATCAGCCTGTTTTTCCTCCCTAAAAAGTCAGACAGGTCTTTAAATGTCTTCCTACTGCTCCTGCACAGATTATCAGACATTGTGTGACTGACATTCAGCAGTACATATTCATGTCAGAGTAAATTGGGGTAAATATTCATGCACTTTGGAAGTCCTTGCATGAATGGAACTGTGTTATCACAAATGGGAACAGAACAAGATCTATAGAAATATAATCAATCAAGCCTTTGTTCCTTAAATTTGGAAATTTGTACAACTGTAGATATATTGAACATTTTCTGTAATTAGAGTATCAACCATGCCACATGAAAGTCGCTAGTCTGATGTGGATTTCTGTGTAACCAGTTAGAAGCTATACTTAGATGAAGATAAATGAATGGTACAGAACAAAATGAGAAAATCTCATACAAGGACCAGAGATATTTTGTCTAAATAAAGATTTTAGTTATACCATAATAATAAGGGGATTACTGAGAATGATGGACAGATTAAATTGAAGTTAATCCCAAAATATGTTTGGAAACAGGGCTTATTCCTATTTGGATTTATCATCTGACATATGTTCAGCTCTGACATGACTCACAGAGTTGCCATTGTTTAAAAATATTTCTTTGACATTCCTCTTCTGTCTTCATGCCGTTAATGATCCAGAGAAGAAATTCAGGTTTGTTATTTTATAGTTCAAATAATTTTTCATCCAAACGATTTCTTTTCAGATTGATCAGTTAATTTTTGACTGTTTTCAAAATTCAAATCCACACTTAAAGCAAAATATTTCCACTATTAGAGGTTATTTAAAAAGAATGGATGGGAGAGAACTTCCGGAATGGCAGAGTAAGGACCTCTAAAAATCTGATCCTTTATAAAAGCAATAAGAACATTGGCAAAAATTGTTAAAATAAACATTTTCATAATTCTGGATAGTAACCAAAGGCTTGCATCAATCCAAGGAGTGTTTATTCTGGGGTGCGGTGGGCTGGGGGAAAGGGAACAGCTGAACCTTGGTAAGAACAATGAAATCTGTGGTGTTTTGACTGTCCTATTCCCAAACCTCTCTTCCCAGCTAAGCATAGCTTTGAAAATCACCAGTGGTCTCACAGTCAGGGACTGGAGCTATACAGAAGCAAAATTTTTGTATATTATTGAAATTAAGGTGATATTAGTCCCAACTAGATTATTGTAAATTAAGATATTAGCTGCAATCTCCAGGACAACTGCTAAGGAAATAATAAAATATCATAAACTAAATACAAAGGCATTTAAATGGCACACTAGAAAATATCTTTCAACACAAAAGAATGCGGTGATGGAGGAATAGAGGAACAAAAAAGAAAAGACATAAAAAGCAAATAGCAAAATGGCATATTTAAGTCCTACCTTATCAGAAATTAATTAAATATAAGTGGATCAAATACTTTGTGGTAGGCAGAATAACAGCTCCCACAAATATCCAAATATGTGAATTTGTTCTGTTATATGACAAAGGAATAAAGTGGCAGATAGAATTAAAGTTGCTAATAAGCTGACCTTAAAATAGGGTCCTTAAAAGTGGAAGAAGGAAGTAGAAGAGGAGATCAGAGTGATGTGATGTGAATTAGACAAATAAAATAAAATAAAATAAAAATAAAAGGAATCCAGATTGGAAAACTCTATCCAATTTTCAGACAACATGATTTTATATATAGACTATCCTAAGGAATCCACAAAAATTTATTAGAACTAATATATGAGTTCAGCAAGTTTGCACGATACAAGATCAATATAAAAAACAAATTGTATTTATATACACTAGCAATGAATAATCTGAAAATGAAATTAAGAAAACAATTTCATTCATTCCTAAAAATAGGAATAAATTAGCAAAAAAAAGTGTAAGACTTGCACACTGAAAACTATAAAACATCATTGAAAAAAATTAAGGAAGACCTAAATAAATGGAAGGACACTTGTGTCTATGTATGGGAAGACTTGATATTGTTAAGACGCACTGCTGTCCAAACTGACTTACAAATTAAATGCAATTCTTGTCATAATCACAGCTTTCCTTTTTGCTGAAATTTACAAGCTAATCCTAAAATTCACATGGAAAATGCAAGGAACCCAAAATAGTCAAAACAATCTTGAAAAAAGAACAAAGTTGGAGAACTCACAAATCCTGATTTCAAAACTTACTACCATGCTACTGTAAACAAAGCAATGTGGTTCTAGCATAAATATAGGCATATAGGTCAATGGAATTGAATTTAGAATTTAGAAATAAACACTCACATTTATGGTCAATTGATTTTTGACAAGGATGGGCCAAGATAACTCAATATGGGTAAGAATGGATTTTTTTTTAGCAAATGGTGCTGGGACAAATGGATGTCTATATGCAAAAGATTGACTCCTACCCTACACCATATAAAAAATTAACTCAAAATGGATCAAAGACTTAAATGTAAGAACTAAAACCATAAAGCTCAGAAGAAAACATAGTGTAATTCTTTATGACTTTGGATTGGGCAATGGTTTCTTAGATATGACATCAAAACCACAAATAAGGAAAGGAAAAGATAGATAAATTGGACTTCATCAAGATTAAAACCTTCTTTGCTTCAAAAGACACTATCATGAAAGTGAAAAGGCAACCCACAGAAAGGAAGAAAATATTTGTAAGTCATATATTTGATAAGGGACTTGTATCCAGAATATATAAAGAACTCTTACAATTCAACAACAAAATACAAATAACAAATAAAAAATGGACAAAGGATTTGAATAGACATTTCTCCAAAGAAGATATATAAATGGCCTATAATTAGATTAAAGGATGCACAATTAATGGGTATAAGGTTTCTTGTGGGGTGATAAAAATGTATTGGATGTGGGAGGTTGTGGGAGGTGTGGGACGTGAGGCATATGGGTACTCCTAAAATTTCTGTGTAACATTTATGTAAATCGATGTGTCCTAAAAAAAAAAAAATTTAAATGTATTGGAATTAGATAGTGGTCAAATATTGTCCAAGACCTTATAATCAATCTGAATTATGATTTTATCATAGTATCATGCTGTTATTAATGACAAAAATGTATAATTATGAAAGATTTAATTGAAGTTTTGTTGTTGGTTTAAAAAATGGGCCATTAAACTTTCTTTAAATGGTAGGCGCATTAGAGCTTCACTGTAATATTTGTATAGACCATGGACAATGGCAGGTCTGATTATTTTCAGCTGGTGAGATTTCTATGGAAAACTTTTGTTGTCAACTTATGTATTCGCATAACATGATTTAAGTTTTAGAAAATAATATCAGTTAAAAGAACAATATATGTTAGCTCAATGAACTCTCATGAGTTTCATGAATTAAATTATTATAGGACAATTTTATCATACCACTTAAGTTTCCATATATCCATATTGCTCTGCCAGTTCAGGTACAGGAAGCAAATTTCCTAGTAAGTTTCACTGTAGCAGCAAATTTTTGTAGTACATCTCTGAGTTATGATGCCCTGCACTGCTTTTCCCTTCAAGGTATGCTTTTCAGTCTCTATCTCCTTACATATACAAACACACAAATATACACATGCATACACATCAGAAATCTAATAAGGCACCTTCTCTTCCCCTGAGCTTACTTTGGAATTTCTGCTTGTAAATTTCCTCATGTCCTCACCCTCTGGATATTAGGGGATATGGAGGGAAACGAGAGAGAAAAAAAGAGAAAGTATTGCTCTGCTCACTGAATCCATCTTCTCCCTAAGTAGCACCAAGGAGTCCTGGCTTAGTTTCTACATCAGACTCCCACAGCAATAACCAGCTGACCCCAGGATCGGAAGTTCCCATATTCCCAATGTTGAAGGAAGAAGTTTTCATTTTGTTGTATAAGTGCTAAGCTAATAATGATTATGTTTATGATGAAAACAGCTACCATTAATTGAGCTAAATTTGAAAAACATGTTTTACTTGTATTAACTCATTAACAACAATTGTGTGAAGTAGGTCTTATGATTATGCCCATTTTCTAGATGGGAAAACCGAAGATGTTGATAACTTATCAATAGTCATGCAGTAAGGCATATGAATACAGGTAGTGTGATTCCTGACACTTCACTCTTGAGCAGAAAGCTGTGCTGAACTCAGTTCAACAACAAACATTCATTGACTGAACATTTATTCTAGAAAAAAGTATTAGACCCTGTGTTTTATTTTGATAAAAGCTGCTGGGAGCAAAATACCAGAAATGTGTTGGCTTTCATAATGGGAATTTATTAGGGTTAAAAGTTCTGAGCCCATTGAAGTGTCCAAATCAAGATATCATCAAGAGATAGGTCTCACCAAGCTGCAGCTGTGGGTGATCAGGCACATGGCGGCATCTAGTGAGGCTTTCTCTTGGAACTCAGCTGTGGGCGGTTAAGCACATTGCAGAGCCAAATCTTGGTCCACTCGTTTCTTGCCTCTCCTCTAGGCCTTGTCTCTTCAGCTTCGAGCTGCTACATGGGCTTAGCCTCTGGGGCGGCCTCTTTCTGTGCCTCTGTGCTCTACTGATTCCAGCCTCTCACCTCCAGGACCTCTCCTGTCTTTAAAGCTTTCCCCCACCTCCACCCCATGTCTCTGCATTCAGTCCTCCCTTTATAAAGGACTCCAGCAAGACAATTAAAACCTACGCTGCATGAGGTGGGTCACACCTTAAGTTAGGATCCTACTTGCCAAAAGATCCTACTTACAATGGGTCCACGCCCACAGGAATGGATGAACTTTAAGAACATACTTTTCTAGGGTCCATATATTTTCAAATCATCACAACTTGAGTGTGCCAAGGTTAATGATACATGGCCTCTGATTTCGAGGACTTTATAAACCATGACAAAAGAAACACGCATATTCCAATATTATGTAGTCTGTTATGGAATACCTAGGAGGTAATAGGAGCAGAGGCTATTCCATTCTTTAAAGAACACATCTCTTTATATCATATACTTGAATTTGTTCTTAGTCATTTGGAGAAACATTTATAAAGTTAAATTTTTACAAGGAAAACGTATTACATTTATGGAAAATATTAGTTCTTTTAAAAAGTAAGTATATTTAATACCTATGTGAAAGCTTTCTAGACTTCCTTCTCAGTCATTTGATGTAAGAAGCAGGTCACATCAAGTTCTACCTTCACCTAAAATGAACTCACTATCAAAACTATGAAAACCCACTGTCTCCAGAGTTTTCCCAAATGTTTATACAAGACTAGCAATTTACTTAAATATGCATTCCTGTGTTTGTTCAGTTTTCATTTAAAAGTGTAACACCCAGCAATGCAATCCTGGGCTTTGGTCAGTTAGAATGCTCTGAGAATAAACCAGGATGACCGTTGCTCTCTAAAAGTCACTGGCCTTTCACCTTGGAATTTCAGAGTAGGGAGTTGCTTCCTTTGGACCAGTGAAGAGTCAATGACTTTACAGGGTTGCTCTGTGGTCTTGGGCTGTATTTAAATTACCGTCACTCCTAAGGTGGAAGGAAGGCACCAATTACCTGAAAGAGTTGTGTCAGTGATAAGTGAAGAGAGGAACCCTTGATTTGATCACCGTGATCACATTACTGCCAATGTAAATACACAATCATGTTATCAGAGAAACTGAGTACAAGGATAGCTGTTTAAATATAAATTATTGAACATAGTTGCCAGTAGTTAAAATAAGCTTTCCCCTCTACTTATGGGTATTTGTTGATTTGATGCCATTTATAATAATTCATTTTTTTCTGTCTCCTCTCACTCATTGCCAGATAAAATAATTGCAAGATAACCATGAAAGTCAAAGAACCATTCAACCTAGTCAAGATATCATGCATGCCAGACAAAGTAAACAAATCTAATTTCAGATACTGTGTTTTATTATCTATATTATGTCAAAGAAGCAGATGGAATGGGAAAGAAATAAATATTTCTGGGATGCAAAATGTCATACACATTTTTAAGAGTGAACTGAAATTTTTTATGTTAAGGACACTTTTATACTTGTAGGAAATATATCCCTTTGCTTTTCCATAAATAAAATGTACTAAATTAGTATGCTTCAACCAAATCAAAAGAAATGAAAAAGTAACAAAAGTAATGCTGAACCAATTTTCTAGAAATAGCCAACATTTTGATGTAAAATTAAAGTTAAATATACTTTCCCTCATTTTTAATTGATATAATTCACATATCATAGAATTCATCTTTTAAAATATGCAACTCATTGGTTTTTAGTATATTAACAAGGTTGTGCAACCATCACCACTATCTAATGACAAAACATTTTTGTCGCCCTAGAAAGAAAACTTTGTACATATTACCATTCCCCATCCAATCACTCCCCCATTCCTCCCTATACCCAGCCCCTGACAACTTCTATTCTACTTTCTGCCTTTATGGATTTGCCTGTTCTGCACATTTCATATAAAAGGAATCAGACAATATTTGGTCTTTTGTGTCTGACTTTTTTACTTAGCTTATATGTTTTCAAGGTACATCTGTGTGGTAGCATGTATCAGATATTCATTCTTTTTAATGAACGAATACTATCCCTTTGTATGGATATACCACATTTTAAAAATCCATTTATCAGTTGATAAACTTGTGTACAAGTTTTTGTGTGATCATATGATTTTATTTCTCATGGGTATATGGCTGAGAGTGGAATTGCTGGGTCATATGGTAACTCTGTGTTTACCTTTTGAGGAACAAGCAGATTGTTTTATTCCAATTGTACCATTTTTTGCATTCTTGCTAGCACTGTATGAAGGTTCCAATTTCTTCACATCCTTGTGTCTTTTTGATTATATGTTGGTCTTTTTTATTATGGGTATTATTTTGATTTGTATTTCCCTAGTGACTAATGATGTTCAACATCTTTTTGTATGCTTATTTTCCAGTTGTGTATCTTCTTTGGAGAAATGCCTATTTAAATCCTTTGCTCGTTTTTAAATTGGGTAACTTGCCTTTTTATTGTTGAGTTGCAAAATTTTTTAATATATTCTGCATACAAGTCCCTTATCAGGGACATAGTTTGCAAATAATTTCTCCTATTCTGTACATTTTATTTTTTAAATTAGAGAAACTGTAGTTAACAGAAAAATCATGCATTTTTTACAGAGTTCCCATTTATCACCTTATTATTAACAACTTGCATTAGTGTGGTACATTTGTTACAATTTATGAAAGAACATTTTTATAATTGTACTATTAACTGTAGTCAGTGGTTTACATTAGGGTTGATTGTGTTGGACAGTCCCAAGTTTAAAAAAAAAATTTATTCTAGTAACATACAACCTAAAATTTCCCCTTTTAATCCCATTCGAATATATAATTCAGTGCTGTTAATTATATTCACAATGTTGTGCTACCATCCATTACCAAAACTTTTCTAGCAATGTGAGTTGTATTTTGACTTTCTTGATGGTCTCCATTAAAACATAAAATTTAAAATTTGATAACATCTTTCTCTAGTTTTTTTTTTTCCTTTGGTTGTTTGTGCTTTTGTTTTATATATAAGAAAACATTGCCTAATCCAAGGTCTCAAAAATTTATAGCTATGTTTTGTTCCAAGAATTTTATAGTTTTAACTCCTACATTTAGGTCTTCAATACGGCAAGACAGAAAGAATACATAACTGTGAGACACTATTTATATACACTTCATGCAAAATCATATAGGGTATTGTGTGTTGATTCATAACTACCAAGTAGAAGGATAAAAACTTTCATGGGAATGATGAACACCAAATTTAGGATAGAGATTGCCTTTGGGAAGCATGGTGGGAATTAGATCAGTTAAAAGCATCTAGAGTTTCATTGCATTTACTTTTTTTTTTTTTAGGAGGTACCGGGGATAGAACCCAGGACCTTGTACATGTGAAGCAGGCGCTCAACCACTGAGCTACACCAGCTCCCTCAATTACATTTATAATGTTCATTAATTAAGTTGAGTGGTGGAAGGATGAATGTTCATTATTAAGTCTCTAAATGTGTGAATGAAAGATCTCATGAAGTAAGTCAGTGCAATGTCAAGAATCATGAGGGATGTTAACATCATAACGTGTTTCTACAGCACAGATTGAAGTACAGTTTTAGCATTGTTTGGATATTCAGAAATAGAAACCCAAAGTATCTTCTTGGTCTTGATGACTGTGTCGGCCTATATTGGTATTCAAATAATGTGGTTAATGTTACAGTCCTACTTCATTTTATGTTGAGTAAGTATATCTATGTTATAAACACCTATTAATTCAAAGAAAGCATGGTCCCTTTGTTTTTATTTTTAAAAACTAATCTAACAGGGCGTTTTCTTATTATACAATTAATACATGCATATGGCAAAGTTTTCAAATAGTGCAGCAGGAAGCGAGTGTAAAAGAAGGGTCTGTTCCCTTTACTTCCTCTCATCTCCCAATTTTCTGGTTTTACTTCTCAGAACTCACTGCTGTTCAGATCCTTATGTATACTTCCAGAAATTATTTCCACACTGGCAAAGATGAACATGTGCATGACGTTTAATATAAATTATATCATAATATTCCATAATATAAATTATATCATAATATTCCATTATATCAGAATATTCCATTTTGTGTCTTTTCCCCCCTACTTTACATTATATTTTGGTCAGTTAGTCTATGTACAATATGGATTTCATCAATAATAAATTATAGGCATGGTAGGAAAGACTTGGATTGGTTCCACTATATCTGTACTCTAAATTTCACTTCCAGTTTCAGGTAGAATTATTAGTAATTTTCAAAATTTTTTCAATTGCCCACCTTTAATGTAACCAAACCAAACCAAACCAAACCACAACAAAAAAATTAAGTGCATCTTCAGTGAAGTCTATTTATTTATAAGATTATATACATAAACTGCTGTATTTGTATGTTATACAAATTATAAAACATTCACAAAAGTTGAAATATAAAAGGGCAAGATAACAATAAATATAAATGGTTTTTCTAAAACCATTGGATGATTCTGCACATTTTCCTGGGGTGCACACCCCCACTTTGAGATTACTGCCTCAACTATCTAGACACATGTGTGTGGTGCTTCTCTCAGCGACTTTGGATACACAAGACAGTAAGGCACATGATAATCTGTGGCAGGATATCTACCATATCAGCATTTAATCACTATGAAAGGTGATTTAAAATAACATTTTGTGTCTATCACAGAAGACACTTATATCTGCCCTCTAGATATGCAATTGATAATCATTAAGTTTCCGCTGCAAGAATTTGCCACCCAAGTGACTTCTATAACAGTAAAGATAAAATTAAAATGTTCTAAACTTTAATATATTCAGCAGCACTTCTCCAAGGCAGATGGCAATGGAGAATATGTAAACAGGCTTTTAAAAACAGCTACAAGAATATGTCTTGCTTCTCTAACTATTCTCCCTCAAGCATTGTTTTGGAAGTTAATAATTTCTTTTTATCATTGACCTCTTAACAGAAATCCTAATATTGATTTAGACAGTTCGTAATCTTTGAGATCCAATAATGACATTTTAATTTAATCTCTAGGATATTTCCAGGGGAAAAAAACCCTTTGAAATTTTCATCACCTTTTCAAATAAAGGGAGACTGTAAGACTAGAATGACTTTTAATATCAACTAATTCTATCATCTGAGCATGTTAAGTGGTTCTAGGTTACATTAGTGATACTTTCTTCTAAAAAGGGTCACTTCTGATTATAAAAGTCTATTCAAGAAGCAAGCTAAAGGGTCTAACTACTGTGAAGACTCTAGTAAGAATGACAAGGTATAGGGTATCCAGGGTTAGCAAATAAAAACACAAGACACCCAGTTAGATTTGAAACATAGCTCTAGCTACCAAAATTTTGTTGTAATTTAATGAAGAAAGCTGAATATGGGACACTTAAGGCATCCTGAAAAAAATCTATACAGGACACAGGACAAAATCATTAAGTATGTAATGCCTGGCAATTCTATCAAAGCAGAACATAATTGACCTAATTTTGAGTCCTTCTATGCATCTGTGCATTTCTTCTGTGCATGACAGATTTATAGGTGTGGGAAGAGAAATAAGAATTAAGTACACAGAGATTTTTGGATAACTAGACATGAATTGTTTCTTCTGTTTATAATAATTTTTTCCATTGATTTCAAAAGAAAAGTATATGTAGTTACTTTCACTATGTACTAAACAATTACAACATAGAACCTGATAACAAGTCAATGATTTCCCTGTAATAATGCTGTATTAGTCGGCCAAAAGGTGCTGATGCAAAATACCAGAAATCTGTTGGCTTTTATAAAGAGTATTTATTTGGGGTAGAAGCTTACAGTTACCAGGCCATAAAGCATAAGTTACTTCTCTCACCAAAGTCTGTTGCCACATGTTGGAGCAAGATGGCTGCCAACATTCAGCCTTCCTCTTCCTCTGAAGGCTCCATGGTCCCAGCTTCTTCCAATACCAGCTGTAGGCTGGGATAAGTCTCATCACTCTCCCAGGGCTCCTTTCTCTTCGGGCTCAGCTGCCTTGAGCTCTCCACAGGGTCAGCTGTAGACTCTCAGGGTCTCTAGGTTTTGTCTTTCTTCCTGGGGCTCAATTCTCTCTGGGCTCAGCTGCTCTGCTCATGCCACAAGGCTAGCT
>PVKH010005190.1:0-22368 GCA_004027955.1 Chaetophractus vellerosus
CAGAGCAATCTATGAACCCACCCACCCAACTTTGGAAGCTCAAGATATGAGAGGACTTGTACATCAGGCATGCTGCATGGAAAAATAAATAAATAAAATAAAACCAACTAGTGAACAACCTAGGATGTCTTGCTTTATATTATCTTATAAAGAGTAAGGAATCCTTATAAACTAAGTGCCAGAAACTGTGCTATGTGTTTTATATGTATTATTTTATTTTATCCCCACAAAAAAAACCCTGGAGTTAAGTATTATTAATATTCCATTTTTACAGATAATAAATATGAGTTCTAGAGAGATTGAGCAACTTTTTAAATCACAATGCTACTGAATGGTGGACTGAAAATTTGAACATAGGCTGTGTAAATTCAGACCCTTTTTCTAAACTTGGTAGGAAACATAGAGGTGGTTCTGCAGGAGGGTAAGCGATGTAGCCAAAAAGTCTACAAGTAAACAGAAGAAAGGGACCACATTGAGGAGGCCTGATGTCAGATAACCACCAAAAAAAGAAAAGAAAGAGAAGCTGGGCATGGGGCAGCTCAAAAAAATTAAGGTTGGTACATAAGCTCCCTTGGGAAATGCCGTAACAAAAGAGGGTTTGAAGAGAAATGTGCTAGCATAAATTTCTTTAATGAGCAAAGCTGCAGTATGGGGAGGGCTAGTTAGAATTTGTATTAGTTTGTTGGTTAGGAAAGGATCTGGCTGCAAGTGACAGAAAACCTGGCTTCCAGTGGCTTAAACAAAGAGTTTGAGAATGCAAACAGCAGCCCCTGATAGCTATCAGTTTGGAGCTGCTCTGGACAAAGAACTAGGCTTTGTGTTCTGTTAAACTCCAGCATCAGGCAGGGTCACTCTGTGACTGTGATTAAGAGAGGAAAAAGGTAGACCATGCTGTAATCCTGCCTGAGCACAAAAGAAAGAGCAGCGTGCAAAGGACAAAAATGACCAACATCTCCCCCCACCCCGGCTAAAAAGAGTGACTGCTGTTTCTCTGCCAGGGACAGTTTGATCTTCTTCATTCTCCCAACCTCTTAGATAAAAACTATTAAGATGCCCATTTAATGGAAATGCCATGCTTTCTGATAGCATGGAATTCTGAGGAAAATTATGCTTCCTTGAACTTTTCCCAAATCACCTATCACAATCCCAAATTCTATTCAAGCCCCTGCTAACATGCCCTCTTTCTGAAAAAAAAAAAAAAAAAAAATGCATGTTCTCCATTTATGCAGCTTCCTTTTTGGAATAAGTGATAATATACCCAACTTTTTTTGGACAACAGGTGTGTTCTTGGTGGTCTTTGACTGGTGGGCATCAACAAGTTAAATCTTTTCTCATGAGGAGTCTCTGGTAGAAGCAGGCAGTCCAGGGCGCATGCAACAATTCCACTCTATTATCTAAGACCCAGGCCCATTCTGTTTTCCCTTTCTGCCTACTTAGCAGTTTGGCTTGTTGTCTTACGGTCTCAAGGTGGCTGCTCTAGCTCCAGACATCACATATGCTTTGAGATCGGGAAGGAAGCTGAGGACGGCAGCACCAGCTATGTTTACTACCTTTTATTAGAGAAGCCTTTTCTGGAAGGTCCTTGCAGTCAAATCACCCTTAAGTCTCATTCACCATATGGGGTCCCATGGCCACCCTGAGGAAAGGGAAGCTGTGAGGCTGGGGCAGGATTTTCATGATTGACTTAGGCCAATCATTTTCTACCTCCTAAACATGTTGCTGCCAAACTGGAAAAAAGTGAGGCAGCAATCAGCCTCTCTCATAGCTAGGTAGGATGGGAATGTGTTCAGGAGCCAGAGCAACTGGTATCAGACCACCTGGCGTTGAATTCCAGCCTGGACATGTTTGACTTTGGGCAAGTTACTAGATCTCCTTGTGGCTCAGTCTCCTCATCTGTAAAATGGGATGAATATTTTGGTATGTATTGGTTGCTATGAGGATTAAATATAGTATTACTTAGAACAGTGCCTGGTGTACAGAAACCACTCAATAAATGATAGCTCTTAACAGTAGGAGGAAACAATATATATATATCATACAGTATGCTATACTTTTATTTAAGTAAAATGGGCATATATAGTACACTATATAAGTGCATATATTTATCTCTTTGAGACTCATTCTCCCTGTCTGTAAACTAGGACAATAACAGTATCTACTTTATATAATTGTTGTGAAGATTTAGTGAAGTGAAAGCATGTAAAAATCTTAGCACAGTATTAGTGACATAGTAATTGCTCAATTAACTTTCAGAGACTATTGGACAAATGATTAGAAAGTTCCCAGTATAAGAGGAGCTGGATGATGAAAAACTGATGATATACTGAGGCTGTTAAGTGATGAATAGTTGTTTTTAACTATTGTGGAACCATTGTGATGTAATATTCATGATAGGCTTCATTTATTGCAACATGAGAGAAAACAGGCTATGCTATTTATATACTTTATTCCATATTCTCCTCAAAACAACCTTATGAAGTGTTACAATGATTACCCCTGTTTTGTAGATGGCGATCCTGAGGGACAGAGAGCCAATGTAACTTCCCACAGTCACTCAGTATTATGGAAAGAGTCAGGACCCCAATTCACGTTTACCAGACACCAGGGTTGATGTTTAAAATACTTAATGGCACAAACACTAAAATGAGCAGGGAACTGACCAATAAGAATGCTGGCCATCCATAAATTGCCAAGACACTTCGTAATGACTGATTAGGAGCCTTGCCTGACCGGAGATCTTGTTCAGTAAAGCTCCAATGGGCAGCAGCAGAACCACGGGGCCAATCATTAATCAATAGAAAGAAATTTTTCTAACAATTAGGCCTGTCCAAAAATGAAATGAGCTACTTTAGGAGGTAGTGAGTGCCCTGTACTTGGAGGTATTTATGCAAATGCAAGGAAGACAATTCCTTGCTGGGAAAGTTGTGGGAGAAATTCTGCCTTTGGATGAAGGTAAGACTTGTGACCTCCATATTAACCTTCACCTCTAACATACTATGGTTTTGAAGAAATGGTTTCATAATAGCCCATGTTTTTTTGTTTTGTGGCAGTCTGGAAAACAGAACTTTGGCTTGGGTGATTTTAAGCACCCCTGATTTTCCTGCACAATAATAGGAGCTTTTAATATGTTCTTCCTTTATTGTATATGGCATTATTAAACACAGTTTACAAATGAGAAAAAGAAATCTCACAGTTTATTATAATTTTCCCAATGTCATACAGCTAGTAAGTGGAAAAATCCACAAACTGAATGCTGATCTATTTCCAAAGACCCTTAACCTCTCTACTCTTCTTTCTGATAGTATTTTTTAAAAATGTTTGTATTGTATAAGAAATACATAACTAATGATGATGAAATTCTAGAGTATGAGAAGGAATAGTAAGATTTTCCCACAGCTTAGTGGATAGAAGATAACTGAAGGCAATGGATATAATACATTAATATTTGATAGCTATGATTTATTGAACACATACTACGTTCTAGGCACTGTGTATAGGTTAGAAATTATCCTCACGAAAGCCCTGTAAAGGCTTTGTGTAATTAGCTTTATTCTACGGATACAGCAAATGACATTCAGAAATGCTAAGTAACTTACCAAGGTTGTGTCTCTAGTTAGTGGCAGAGTCAATATACAACTCTAATGCCCTTAATTGCTTGTGAGGAACATCATGCAAATAGTCTCACTGTGACACATAAACATCAAAATAGACAAGTGCATGACAATGGCTGAGCACATAAACCGTTTTCACCATATATGTTAAAAATGATATAAATTATATAGTAAATGTAATATCATTATATATATTGTATAATTATATATATTGTATAATGATATTTCTGTAAAAGGATATCAGTGTATATCTTCTGTATAACCAAACAAGACTAGAAGAAAATGAAAAAAGATGGGTTTTTATTTTTGTCATACTTTTCTATATTTTTCCAAATTTTCTAAAATAAACATGTACCATTTTATTTATTTGAATCATCCAAAGTATTATATAAACACCTTTTTAAAACTTATTGTATTAACATATATACAACTCAAAGTTTCCTGATTTAATGATTTTCAAGTATACAATTCAGTGGTTTTTGTTACATTCATAGTATTGTGCTTCCATCGCCAACATCCATTACACAAATTTTTATATCACCTCAAACAGAAATTCTGCACCCATTAAGCAGTAAATCCTCCTCTACCCCCAGCTGTAATCTACTGTCTGTCTCTATGAATTTGCTTATTCTAGGTATTTCATATAAGTGAGATCCCACAATATTTGTCCTTTAGTGTCTGCCTTATTTCACTCAACATGATGCCTTCAAGGTTCATCCATGTTGTTGCATGTATCAGAACTTAATTCCATTCTATGACTGAATAACATTCCATTGTACGTATAGACCACACATTGTTTATCCACACACGTGTTGATAGACACTTGGTCGCTTCCACCTTTTAGCTCTTGTGAATAATACTGCCATGAACATCATGAACAGATATCTCTGCAATTCTTCCAATTCTTTTGTAATATACCTAGAAGTGAGATTCCTGGTCTTATGGTATTTTATGTTCAACTTTCTAAGGAACTGCCAAACTGATTTCCACAGAAGCTGCAAAATTTCACAATCCCACCAACTATATATATATATAAATAGTAGCCAATGTATTGAGTATAAAGTGGTATTTTATTGTGGCTTTGATTTTCATTTCCCTAATGACCAATGATGTTGTGCATCTTTCCATATATTATTGGTCATACATGGAGAAATGTCTATACAAGTCTTTTGCCCATTTTTTAAACAAATCAATTTTATTGATAAATATTAATAAAGCATAAATCCATCCAAAGTGTACAGTCAATGGTATTCGGTATAATCACATAGTTGTGCATTCATCGCTCCAATCATTTTTAGAGCATTTTCATTATTCTAGAAATAATAACACTAAGAAAACAAAAAACAAACAAAACTCACCACCTCTCAATCTCTATGCTTGCCCTGCTGTGCATAGCTGCTCTTCTGTTTCCTTCTCTCTAGTATATTTGTATTTATATTTTGTAAAAACAGGCTTATATTTGCAATATCACCCATATTTGTATTTTACATGAGGTTCCATTATATTATACAGTCCCATGTTACAGTTTTTAGCTTTCATTCTAGTAATATACATGTTCTTAGGCCTTCCCTTTCAACCACTGCCATACCCAAATAATAGCTCTGCTAGTCACAAACAGCACGATGTGCTTTCACAATTTCCAGTTATTCCCAAAGATTTACAAACGATCTTTTTAACCAATTCTGCACAGATTAACCATCAGCTTCCCATTTTCTATCCTCCTTCTATTTTCTGGTGACATATATTCTAATTATTAATCCCATGAGTTTACATAATATATTTAGTTCATAATAGCACAGTCATACAGTATTTGTCCTTTTGTGTCTGGTTTGCTTCACACAACATAATGTCCTCCAGGTTCATCCATGTTGTCCTATGCATCCATGTCTTACCATTGCATAATGTTCCATCAAGTGTATACACCACAATTTGTTTATCCATTCATCAGTTGATGGATACCTGGGTTGTTTCCAACTTTTGGCAATTGTGAAAAACGCAGCTATGAACATCAGTGTGCAGCTATGGTTTTGTCTGGTTCCATGGCAAATCTATATTTAATTTCCATAGGAACTGCCGAACAGTCTTCCACAGTGGCTTTACCATTTTACATTCCCACCAACAGTGAATAAACGTTCCTATCTCTCCACATTCTCTCCAACATTTACATTTTTCTGACTTTTTAATAGTGGCCAGTCTAATAGATGTGAAATGATATCTCACTGTAGTTTTGATTTGAATTTCCCTAATTGCTAGTGATGTTGAACATCTTTGCCATTTGTATTTCTTCTTTGGACAATTGTCTTTTCAAATATTTTGCCCATTTTTTAAATTGGATGGTTTGTCTTTTTATTGTTGAGTTGTATGATCTCTTTATGTATAATGGATATTAAACTTTTATTGGATATGTTATTTCCAAATATTTTCTCCCATTGAGTTGACTGTCTTTTCACTCTTTTGACAAAGTCCTTTGAGGTGCAAAAGTGTGTAATTTTAAGGAGGTCCCATTTATCTATTTTTTCTTTTGTTGCTCATGCTCTGGGTGTAAGGTTTAAGAAACTAATGCCTACAACAAGTTCTTGAAGATGTTTTCCTATATTTTCTTCTATGAATTTTATGGTTGTTTTTATATTAAGGTCCTTGATCCATTTTGAATTAATTTTTGCATAAGGTGTGAGACAGGGGTCTTCTTTCTTTCCTTTGGATATGGCTATCCAGTTCTCCCAGCGCCATTTGTTGAATAGACGGTTGTGGCCCAGCTGGGTGGGCTGAACATCCTTGTCAAAAATCAGTGACTGTAGATGTGAGAGTTTATTTCTGAGTTCTTGATTTGGTTCCGTAGGTCAATGTGTTTGTCTTTATGCCAGTACCATGTTGTTTTTACCACTGTTAAGAAATACACTTTAAAGTCAGGAAGTGAGAATCCTCCAACTTTGTTCTTCTTCTTTAAGGTATTTTTGGCTATTCGGAGCAGCCCCTTACCCTTCCAAATAAATTTGATTATTGGCTTTTCAATTTCTCGAAGAAAAAGGCTGTTGGGATTTTTTATTGGGATTGCGCTGAATCTATAAATCAGTTTGGGTAAAATTGACATCTTAATGATATTTAGTCTTCCAATCCTTGAACATGGAGTATCCTTCCATTTATTTAAGTCTTTTTTGGTTTCTTTTAGTAATGTTTTTTAGTTTTCTGAATACAGGTCCTTTATGTCCCTGGTTAAGTTTATTCCTAAATATTTGATTGTTTTAGTCACTGTTATAAACGGAATTTTTTCTCATTTCCTCCTCAGATTGCACATCAGTAATGTATAGAAACACTATTGATTTTTGTGTATTAATCTTGTATCTCGTCACTTTGCTGAACTCATCTATTAATTCTAGTAGCTTTATTGTGGATTTTCCAGGATTTTCTAGATATAGGATCATATCAGTGAGTAATGAAAGCTTTACTTCTTCCTTTCCTTTTTGGGTGCCTTTTATTTCTTTATCATGCCTAATGGCTCTAGCTAGAATTTCTAGTACACTATTGAATAATAATGGTGACCATGGGCATCCTTGTCTTGTTTCTGATCTCAGCAGGAAAGTATTCAGTCTTTCACCATTGACTGCTTTACCATATTGTGAAAGTTTCCTTCTATTCTTAGCTTTTTAGAGTATTTTTTAAATCAAAAAATGGTTCTGTATTTTGTCAAATGCCTTTTCTGCATCAGTCGAGAGAATCATGTCATTTTTCTTCACCAGTTTATCAATATGGTTTATTACACTAATGCATTTTCTTGTGTTGAACCACCCTTGCATATCGAGGACAAAACCCACTTGATCATATAATTCTTTTAATGAGCTTTGGATTCAGTTTGCAAGTATTTTATTGAGGATTTTTGCATTGGTATTCATTAGATATATTGGTCTGTAATTTTCTTTTTTTGTAGTATCTTTATCTGGTTTTGGTGTTAGGGTGATGTTGGCTTCATAGAATGAGTTTGGTAGCATTCTTTCCTGTTCAATTTTTTGGAAGAGCTTGAGCAAGTTTGGTATTACATCATCTTTGAATGATTGGTAGAATTCACCTGTGAAACCATTTGGTCCCAGCTTTTCATCTTTGGGAGGTTTCTCATGACTGTTTCAATCTCTTCACCTGTAATTGGTTTATTGAAGTCTTCTATTTCTTCTAGGGTCAGTGTGGGTGGTTTATATGTCTCTTGGAATCTGTCCATCTTGTCTACATTGCCTAGTATTTTTTGGCATACAGTTGTTCACAGTATCCTTTTATAATCTCCCATTTCTGGGGGAACAGTGGTAATATGCCCCCTCTCATTTCTGATTTTATTTACTTGTGTCTTCTCTCTTTTTTTCTTTGTCAGTCTAGCTAAAGGTCTGTTGATTTCGTTGATCTTCTCAAAAAAACTACTTTTGGTTTTGTTGATTCTCTCTATTGTATTTTTGTTTCAATTTCATTTATTTCTGATCTTTATTATTTCTTTCCTTTGGCTTGGTTTGGGATTAGTTTGCTGTTGTTTATCTAGTTCCTCCAGGTGTGCAGTTAGATCTTCAATTTTTAGCTCTTTCTTCTTTTTTAATGTAGGTATTGAGAGAGCTATTAATTTCCCTCTCAGCACTGCCTTTGCAGTGTCCCATAGGTTTTGATATGTTGTGTTCTCTTTTTCATTCATCTCCAGATATTTACTGAATTCTCTTGCAATTTCTTCTTTGACCCACTGATTATTTAAGAGTGTGTTGTTTAATCTCCATGTATTTATGAATTTTCCCTTTTTCTGTCCATTATTGATTTCCAGCTTTACTCAGTTATGATCACAGAAAGTGTTTTGTATAATTTCAACCTTTCTAAATTTATTGAGACTGGTCTTGTGACCCAACATATGGTCTATCTTGGAGAAGGATCCATACGCACTTGAAAAGAATATATAGCCTGCTGTTTTGGGATACAATGCTCTATAGATGTCTGTTAGGTCTAGTTCATTTATCATATTATTCAAGCTCTGTTTCTTTATTTACCCTCTATCCAGATGATCTGTCCAATACTGAGCATGGTGTATTTAAGTCTCTACCTGTTAGTGCAGAGACATCTATTTTTCCCTTCAGCTTTGCCAGTGTGTGTCTCATGTGTCTTTGAGCACTAGGTTAAGTGCATAAATATTTAGCTATTTCTTCTTGCTGAATTGTCCCTTTTATTAATCTATAATGACCTTCCTCATCCCTTTTAACAGTTTTGCATTTAAAATCTATTTTGTCTGATATTAGTATTGCTACTCCAGCTCTTTTTTGGTTATTATTTACATGGAATATCTTTTTCCAATCTTTCACTTTTAACCTGGTTGTTTCCTTACATCTGAGGTGAGCCTTTTGTAGACAACATATAGATGGCTCATATTTTTTAAACCATTCTATTATTTTAAGCCTTTTGATTGGGGAGTTCAAGCCATTAACATTCAATGTTATTGCTGTAAAGGCATTATTTACTTCTTCCATTTTAACACTTGGCTTTCTGTTGTCATATTATACTATTGTCTGTCTTTTTACCCTTTAATTTACTCTTCCTAATAATCTTCATTTCTACACTCTTCTCCAAGTCTCTCACCCTTGTTTTTTCCTTTCAGGCTGAGCACTCCCTTTAGTAACTCTTGTAATTCTGGTCTTTTGGTAACATTTCTATTTGTTTTTATTTGTCTATGAAGACTTTGAACTTACCCTCATTTTTGAAGGACAGCTTTGCTGGGTACTGAATTCTTAGCTGGCAGTTTTTCTCTTTCAGCACCTTAAATACATCATACCACTTTCTTCTCTCTTCCATGGTTCCTGATGAGAGGTCAGCACTTAATGTTATTGAGTTTCCCTTGTATGTGATGCTTTGCTTTTCTCTTGCTGCTTTCAGAATCTTCTATCTCTGATATTTGTCATTCTGGATAGTCGATGTCTTGGGGTAGGTCTATTTGGAATTGCATTATCTTTCTTGGATATTGATAATTATGTCTTTCATAAGGGTTGGGAAGTTTTCCATCATTATTTCCTCAAATATTTTTTTGCCCCTTTTCCGTTTCTTCTCTTTCTGGGATATCAATACTGTGTGTGTTTGTGTGTTTCACATTGTAATTAAATTCCCTGAGAACTTGTTCCCTTTCTTCCATTCTCTTCTCTTTCTGTTCTCCTTTCATTTCCAGTTCAGATGTTCTGTCTTTGAAATCACTAATTCTGTCTTCGAGCAATTCAAATTTGCTCTTATGTGCCTCCCATGTATTTATCTCATCCATCATGTCTTTCATTCCCATAACGTCTGTTACTTTTCTTTGCAGATTTTGAAATTGTTCTTTATACTCACCCAGTGTCTTCTTAATATCCTTTATCTCTTTAGTTATATTCTCTTTCAATGCTTTAAATTGATTTAGGAGAGTTGTGTGATTATCACTGATTAATTGGCTTAAACCCTCTATCTCTTCAGGATATTTGGCTTGTTCCTTTGGCTGGGCCATATTCCTGGTTGGCTCATAATTTTTTGCCAATGTCTAGGCATCTGACTATACTGATGAATTTACTATGATGGCCAATTTTGCTCTCTTGCCTGTTGTTTTTTTTCCCACAGCTTTTCTTTGATACTTGGTTCAATTTATTCTAAGTGTTTAAAATCACCCAGCTTAAGTTATCAAAATCATGCCAGGGACTCACTAATGGTGCACAGATTTTCTCCCAGAAGTTGGAGAACAGAGACCAAAAAGCAGTTTTTGTCCTTGCAAGTTCCAGGCTGGCCAGCAGATGGCACTCATTGACACACCTTTCCATGGAGAAGAAATCTCCATTTTCCTTTCTTTTGGCCTGGCCAGAGTCGAGATTCAAAGTGTACTCTGCTGGCTGAATATACTGAGGAAAAGCTCCCCAACTCCTCCTCCCTTTCCCCCCGTAACAGCTGACAGGGAGGAAGATGTCAATTCCCTTCTCAGTCAGTTGCAGTGAGCCATGGGTTTTACCTCAGCTTAATATTGGGGTGGGGGAGGGGAGCCCTTCCTGGCCATCACAGGGGTTTGATATATCACGTTTTTTGTTTCAGGTTCTTCGTCTCTCTGTCTCTCATCCTCCTGGGAGTTGTGAAGGACTGTTCTGTTCTGCTGACCCCCAAAGCAGGTCCCTTGGACAGCTTTTGGCTCTTTCTCTCTTTTTGTGAGAGAGCTGAGCCCTACCTGGCTAATCTGAAGCCATCTTCCCACAGTCCTCCCATTTTTAAATTGGGTTATTTGTCTTTTTGTGGTTGAGTTGCTGCAGTTCTTTATATATTCAGGATATTAAGTCCTTATCAGATATATGATCAACAATTTTTTATCCTGTACTGTAGTTGCCTTTCACTTTCTTGATAATGTCCTTTGAAAAAGCTTTTAATGTTGATGAAGTCTATTTTATCTGTTTTCTTTTGTTGTTCATAATTCTGGGTCATATCTAAGAAATCAATTGCAAATCTAAAGTTATGAAGGTTTTCCTCTATGGTTTCTTCTAAGTTTGTTATGGTTTTAGCTCTTATGATCAGGTCCTTGATCCATTTAGAGTTAATATTTTATATATGGTATGAGCTAGTGGTCCAGCTTCATTCTTTTGTATGTGGATATTGTGTACACCTAGCACAATTTGTTGACGACATCATTCTTTTCCCACTTACTGTATTTGGCACCCCTGTCTATAGGAAAATAGATGTGTGGGTTCATTTCTGGAATTTCAATTCTCTTCAATTGATCCATATGTCTCTCCTTATGCCAATACCACACTTTTTTTTATTACTGTGACTTTGCAGTAAGTTTTGAAATCAGGAATTATGAGACCTTCAATTTTCTTCTTATTTTTCAATATTGACTTGGCTATTTGAGGCCCCTTGCAATTCTTATGAATTTGAGGGTTGGTTTTCTATTTCTGATGAAAAGGTGACTGGGATTTTGGTAGGGATTGCATTAAATTCTATAGATCGCTTTGAGTTTTTAATAGTATTAAGTTTTCCTTTCCATGAACACAGGATGACTTCCCATTTATTTAGGTCTTTTAAAATTTCTTTTAGCACTGTCTTGTAGTTTTTGGTGTAAAACTTTACCTACTTGGATAAATTAATTCCTAGATATTTTATTCTTTAACTGCTGTTAAATTTTTTTTTTAATTTCCATTTTGGATTATTCTCTGCTGGTGTATAGAAATACAACTGATTTTTGTGTGTTAATCTCTGTAGCTTGCAACTTGTTAAATTAGTTTCTTAGCACTATTGTTTTTCTTGTGGATTCTTTTGGTGAAAGCGGGCATCCTAGTTATATTCCTGACCTTAAAGAGAAGGCTTTCAGATTTTTAATATTGTTTATAATGCTAGCTCTGGGTATTTCATATATGCCTTTATCATGATGAGTGAGTTACCTTCTGTTCTTAATTTTTGGAATGTTTTTATAATGAATGATGTTGGATTTTGTCAGATGCCTTTTCTGCATCAATTGAGATATCTATGTATTATTTTCCTTCATTCTATTATTGTGGCATATTACCTTGATTGTTTCTCTTATGTTACCCACTTTGTCATTGTGTATAATTCCTTTAAAATGCTGTTGGATTTAATTAATATTATTTTGTTGAGGATTTTTACATTTATGTTAATAAGGGAAATTGGTTGGTAGTTGCCGCAATTTGAGATTACTTTACGACTTCCCAAAAGAGAAATATTGTGTTTGTAAACTGCTCTATTCCTATGGGTATGATACCATAAGATTGCATTAAATTCAGCTGAGGGTGCTTTGATTAGATTACTTGATAAGGTCAATTTAGGGCTTTTGATTGGACTACATCAGTGAGGTGTGACTCAGGTTGAGTCTCTGTCCTCTTGCTGGGTCTCATATAAGGGGATACACAGAGAAACACAGATAGAGGAAAAGGAAGCTGCCATGTTTGATCCTGCCATGTAAGAGAGAGGCCTAGAGGACTGCATGAAGCCCCAGGAGTAGCAGCTCAAGAGGAGACAAGCCCAGCTATATGCCTATTAGCTTACAGCAGAACTCAGAAAGAAAGCAGAGCAGCCGAGATCAATAGAGGAGGCTCAGAAAGAGAAAAACCCTATGTCTGGTTGCCCTCAGCTGAGCTCAAACTTCAGCAAGATCAGTGGCCATCTTGCTTCAACACGTGGCAGCTAACTTCAGTGAGAAAGCATCTCTGGTACAGACTTTTCACAGCCTTGGTACTGTAAGATTTTAGCCCAAATAAATCCCCTTTACAAAAGTCAACCCATTTCTGGTACTTTGCACTAGCAGCCTTTGGCAAACTAAAACAGTACTTTTCTTTACTTGTAAGTCATTATCTAGCTTTGGTATCAAAGTAATGTGTTAGCATCATAGAATGAGTTAAGAAGAATTTCCTATTCCTTAATTTTTTTAAAGAATTTGAGGAGTACTGGTATTAATGTTTCTTTGAATGTTAGGTACAATTTTCTGGTGAAGCTGTCTGTCCTGGGATTTTCTTTACAAAGACACAATTTTTGTATTCATTTGTCCTCTTGACTATTTTTCTATAGTCTATTTCATTTTTTTCCAGCACTAATCTTTATTATTTCCTCTTTTCTATTAAATTAAGGTATGGTTTTCTCTTTTTTTCCCTATTTCCTCAAGATTTGAAGTCAGGTTATTGATTTGAAATCTTTCTGTTTAATGTAGACCTTTACAGCTTTAAATTTCCCTCTGAGCACTGCCTGTGCTGCATGGCACAGATTTTGGCATAGTGTGCCTTTCTTTTCATTAGTCTCCAAATTTTTTTGTATTTCCCTTGTTATTTCTTCTTTGACCCAATAGTTGTTTAAGAGTGTATTATTTAATTTCCACATATTTGTGGATTTTCCAGAACAGAAGTTTTCCTTCTGTTATTGATTTCTAGCTCATTCCATTGTGGTTAGACAAGAACTTTGTATGATTTTAAGCTCTTTCAATTTACGGAAACTTGTTTTGTGACCTAATATCTATCCTGAAGAATGATCCATGTGCACTTGAGAAAAATGTGTATTCTGCTGTTGGGTGGAATGTTCCATATATGTCCATTAGGTCTAGTTCATTTATCATATTGTTCAAGTTCCTTACTGATCTTCTGTCTAGATGTTCTACCTAGTATTGAAAGTGGTATATTCAAATCTCCAACTATTATTGTAGAACCGTCTATTCTCCCTTCAGTTTTGTCAGTGTTTGCTTCATGTATTTGGGGCTCTGTTATTAGGTACATGTATGTTTATAAGTGTTATAGCTTCTCATTTGACTGACCCTTTTATTAATATAGAGTGTCCTTCTTTGTTTGTTTCTTGTAACAATTTTTGACTTAAAGTCTATTTTTCTGCTATTCGAATAGCCACTCCAGCTCTCTTTTGGTTACTATTTGCATAGAATATAATTTTTGTTCTTTTACTTTCAACCTGTTTGCCTCTTTGGGTCTAAGGTGAATCTCCTGTATATAACATATAGCTGGATCATGGTATTTTATCCATTCTGCCAATCTCTGTCTTTTGATTAGAGTTTAATCCATTTAAATTCAAAATAACTATTGCCAAGAAATGACTAGTAAGCCATTTTGTTGTTTCTTGTACATCTTATATATATATATTCCCCTCATTTTCTCAATTGCTGCCTTATTTTGTGCATAGTTGATCTTTTGAGGTGAAACAGTTTGATCCCCTTCTCATTGGCTTTTCAGAATATTTTAAAAATATATTCTTTGTGGTTACCATGGGGTTATACATAACATCCTAAATCTATAACAATCTAGTTTGAATTGATACAAACTTAACTTCAATAGCATATACAATCTCTTCTCCTATTCACCTCTATCCCCCATTTTTATGTTCTTGTCACAAATTACCTCTTTATATTTTGTAGGCCCAATAACATAGAAATATGATTAGCATGCATTTGTATTTTAGATCATGTAAGCAATAAAAAGTAGAGTTACATATAAAGAATACAATAAAAATGGCATTTATATTTACCCACACATTTATCTTTATTGGAGATCTTTATTTCTTCATATGACCTCAAGCTACAGTCTAGTGTCCTCTTCTTTCAGTCTGAAGAATTCCCTTTAGCATTTCTTGTAGGGACAGCCTAGTGGTTACACATTCCCTCACCTTTTGTCTGAGAATGTCTTAATCTCAATCTCTCTCTCCCATGACAATTTTGCTGGATACAGAATTCAGCAACTTTTTTCTTTCAGTACTTTAAATATGTAGCCCCACTGCCTTTGTGTCTCCATGATTTCTGATGAGAAATCGATACTTAATCTTATTAAGGATGACTTGTATGCAATAAGTTGCTTCTCTCTTGCTGATTTTAGGATCCTCTCTTTGTCTTTGACCTTTGACATTTTAATTATGAATTTCAGTGTGTACCTCTTTGAGTTTATCCTATTTGGACATTGTTGGGCTTCTTGGCTGTGTATATTCATTTGTGTCTTTCATCAAATTTGGGAAATTTTTGGCCATTATTTCTTCAAACTATTCTGTTAATTTATTTTTCTTGTTTCTTTCTGTGACTCCCACAATGCATATATTGTTATACTTCATGTTGTCCCATAGGTTACTTAGGCTTTACTCACTTTTCTTCACGTTTTGCTCTTTCTGCTCTTCAGACTAAATAACTTCAATTGTCCTGTCTTCAAGTTCATTGATACTCCCTTTTGCCTGTTCAAATCTTCCCTGGAATCATCCCTCTTGTGTATTTCTTACTTCCATTATTGTGCTTTTGATATTTGATGTGCTAACTCTGGATGCCAGAGTCTCCCTCTTTCCTAGTGCTTCAGTGTAGCCTGGCTCTGTGTTGAGGTTCTTCTTCAACACTTAGCCCAGTTTACAATGAATCAGCCCATGGCGAACAATTAGAGTCTTCTCAGGGCTTCCTGACTATGTGGCCTGCCCTGAGCATGTGCAGTAGCTTTCAAGAATACCCCAGTAATTCAACTGTTTCCCCTCAAAAAAAAAAAAAAAAAAAAAAAAAGATTTTTCTCTCCCTTGCTTCTCCTACCAGGCTCTGGACTGTGCTCTTTATCTCAGTCATAGACCGTTGCTTCAAGTGACTGTGGTCAGCTTGGCTCTACTATCCCACTCCACTTTTCCACACTTCTTCTGCTCCAGGAAAATCCCAGGTAAGACCACGCATACGTACATTTTGAATCAATCTTCCAAGGAGCTAGTGAGGCTAATATACAAAGACACCCAATTTGTTCATTTAGGTAAGCTAATGATAAGGCACCAGGCACCTGTACTTGAATGGGTGCAGGCTGCCAAACCACCGAGCATCTGTGAGTCACACAAACGGCTGCACCAAGCCAAAGGAGAGGGAGGGTTGGACAAGTAAATGTGTTCCGCACTTTTCCTACCATTTTTAAGTTTCCTTTTTTATTCATTCAATGCTTGCTGAGTTTTGTCTAACCTTGATCATTTTCCAGAGCTCTAGGAAAGTTGATTCTGACAGGTTCTGCCCATTTTTCACTGTTTCTAAGATGCCAGGAACATGTTACTCTGCCACCTTGCTGACATCATCTCTACATAAATTATCTTCATCCTATAGATTACCATTATCATCAATGAAGACACTATTAAAAAAAAACAACTTTGTGTCAAGCTAATAGCTAGAACCCATGTCCTATTTCTGTCTTTAGCTTTCTATGAAAATGTACACTAGACAATGTAAAATTTAATTTGGACAAAGTCATGGGTTGCATATTAACGAAACTCTTAATCATGCAGAAATTATTACAAGCTCAGTACACACTAGTTAAATGTTAACCCGTAAACAAGCAGTTCTTTGCTTTTTTCACAAGCTTTTACAAATGGGAGGCCATGTGTGAGAAGCAGTTTCAAAGCTCCTTTTGAAGCTGCCTGATGCATAATACAAAGAAGGCAGATTCTCCTGTTTTCACAATGTGTAATTCATGCTCATTCATTATTCCGTAGCTTGGGAGCAGGTGCTGAATAGAACACATCAACCTAATACCCTCATTACTGCACTACTGTTTTGTTTTTGAGGCTCAAGTGGCCCTCTGCTAGGGAAATTAGAAACAGAGGCCATTTGTAAGGGCTTGTGATCTATGGAAGAGAAGATTTACCAAAACAAAAGGAAAGGTCATTTTCTTAACCACTCCACAGAAAAAGGGAGCCTGAAGCCAAAATCTATCATCCCTCTGCAATAAACAGAAAATATTACCAATACCTTGAAAGGAAGAAAGCCAATGTCAAGCAGAACTTATACAACAGAAGTTATCAGATAATCTATAATTATTTTTACATTTTCAATTTTCTCATAATGGTCACGCTTGCTTTGGTAAATTGGGAAACATTAAACTTCCCTCACAAATATTTAAAAGCAAAACAAACCACTTTGGACCAGAGGCATCATATAAAAACAGCCAGAGATATCTGAAACATCTCACCAAGTCTGAAATTGTAAAGTAATCAGAGTCTCTGAGAAGCATAAAATTGGTGACCAGATTCTAAAGCTAGTGGACTTGATTTATTGAATATTCCTGTGGGCCCTAACTTCATCCTACTTACTATTGCTTTACAAACAAATCTAACAAGTTTGTTATCTGAATTCCCATCCCATAATATATTGGAAGAAGCATATTGGGAGTAGAGAAAGAAGCTGCTCAGAGTACAACCTACTGGAGAAATAAAGAGTGAAGCTTAGCAACTAAGAAAGAGGCAGTAAAATAATAAAAAGCATACCAACTGAAAATACGTATAGTTTTTCGCTATTGGGTAAACAGCGCTAAATAGCTTAACTGAGTCTCAGATTTTCTTAATGAAACTAAGGGAACCTCTACTGATAGCAAGTCTTCTGAATCAGAAAATCCTAGGTTTGAATAAGGGCCCCATACACTACTTGTGTTACCCTACAAGTAAGGAACTGGGGGACTTTCCCCAAACCACTTCAAAGTAAAGAATGGGAGTAGGGGTCGAGGATCAAGTGATGATTACATGATGCTTTCCCGCCATGTGGGTGATGACGCTGGATTTTTTTAAAGGGTCTCGTGAGGACAATGTGGGCAAATATCTTACTACTGTGCTATCTCAAGCATGCCAAACTCCTGCTTGTTGTCCCAGTCCAGTGATTCACTGATTAAAGTTTACAGGTGGATATTGTTGTGTAAGTCCCTAAGTGTAGAGTCACCAGGACTTTTTCCTCAACTGAACACTCACGGATATCAGCCTGAAGAAAGTTACAGGTTTATTGGGCTATCAGGTGCTCCTGACACCATTCTGTGGTTTTGCTTTGAGATGTTACCTTATTCCTGATATTCCTGAAAGTAGAACTGGGAAGGGCTGGTTATTGTCCTTCTAGGAACTGAGAGCAAAGAATAAGCTACTAAATTAGTAAGCACATTTTTCAGATAACACTTGTACTATACTGGACCATGTAGGATTGTTGAGTATCAAATTAGGCAGTGTGTGTAAAATGATTATTAGTACAGTGCCTAGTTTTTGGTATATGCACAATAAATGATGTCTCTTCTTAAGTCATTAAGGAAATGAATTACGCCAAGATCCTGACTGAATTTAGAAGCAGACCCTTCCCCAGTCCAGCCTCCAGAAGATAACCCAGCTCTAGCAACACCTCGATTGCAGCTTTGCAGAGGACCTGGCTGAGGCAAGCTATCTATTATATTATGGCAGGGAACTGATCTGTGTTGTTCCACCACTGGAAACCCAGCAGTGAGAACCCTGTCTGTCAAACAGCTGTTCAACAGTTGGTTTTTGTTGTTGTTGTTGTTGTTTGTTTGTTGTTTTTTAGGTACCAGGGCCTGGGACTGAACCCCAGACAGCATATGTGGGAAGGTGGCACACAACCATTGAGCTACATGGGCTCCCCTGAGTTGGTTTTTTCGTTTGCTTGTTGTTTGTTTTTTGTTTTTAGGAGGCACTGGGGACTGAACCCAGGACCTCTCATGTGGGAAGCAGGCGCTTCTCTGCTTGAGCCACATCCGCTGCCCTGCTCAATAGTTTTTGAATGAATATTTATGACAGAGGCATTATTTCCACGTTTTCTCTTCACTACCAAGGTGCTGATTTCTAGCAGAATAATAAAACTTCTCACAATGAGCTACTTCAGTCCAAGAGGTAATATGTGAAGAATAACTCAGAGGCCCTGAAATGAGTCTGGGTGTCTGTTATTGGTTCCTACGATTTACAGCAAAGAAGACAAAGGTGAAAAATAAATGCTATCTTGTCTTTTTCTTGAAAATTACAAATTCTTCTTTATACCCCATTCAACATTTCTATAATCAATTGGAGACGAAATTTCTGCAGCTCAGTCTGTTGTACTACAATTATTTACACAAATTGCCTAATTAGAATTTTATCTCATTTCTTTAGGAATTTAACAACCAGTGAGGTATAACTTTAGGGTGGGGCATCTCTTAAAAGAGGGAAAAGCAAACATCCACTCAAATATTATTTTGCTCTAAGATGACTTACTATTTAACTGCTGTATACAACTCATCCCTTTGGATCAAATTAGTAATTCAGTCTTCTTTAACATCTGACATTGGAGAGAACACAAATTTGCCTTTACACTGTAATAATTAGTTTCCAGAAGATTAATCTTTGGAAAGACTGTGGTAATCAACAAATCAAATAGTACTATCCCCTTAGGAGTGATTGTAATTAGCTTTGTTTTTCTTTTATAAATGCCATCTACTGCTCTGTCCGTATTTTAAATCTTCATTAACTAATTTAAACTAAGCAAAAGGACATTTTGGAAACTAAAGCTGTCTTTCAAGCTTTACTCACAGAAAAATGTTTGACTTCTTGATTAATAAGAAAATTGTCTTATTGTACATTTCAAAATTAATGGTTTTTATGCAACCCTGTGTCTGCCCTACAAGGAAGAGTTCTGAAATTGGGGGAAATTTGTTGAATATTCTATCAATTTAGGAAGCTACAAAAAATTTAGAGTCTGTGAACAGCAACAACTAAAAATTTGCAAGCAAAACAAACCAAAACCTCTCTTGCAAATTAATGCAGAAACAGGACTTAGTTATATTTTAAAAAATACCTTAGCTAGACACTGTAGGAAAGAAAGTAAATGAGAACAAAACACTAAAACAGTGCCCACTCTAAGTAAGCAGAGGGAGACAAATGAGTGAGTCCACTCCTTTAGCTCCCCCTACCTGGACTGCTTTCCCTTCCGCTTGGCTAGTACAATCCATACCCTCTGAACCCTCGTGAGACTTTGTTTTGTTACCTTGAACCATCTCCTTCTCTAGAGTCCTTTGGACGTTTTCACCTAATTCAGCTCAGTTTCTTGCTCTTCTCTTGTCAGTTGGTTCCACTTATGTCATCTTTGCCTGTGAAGCCAGACTTGTGAGCCTGAAGGCAGAAGCCCAGTCTGAGCCCTCTTCAGGCTGGAGAACCATGCTGAGCCTCAGTGGGGCAGGCGGGCTTGAGTACTCTTGAAGGGGCCGCCTCACTTACTAGCTGCAGGACCTTGGGCAAGCTACTTAATCTCTCCAACCTTTCCTCAACTGTAAAATGGGGACAATCACACCATCACCCTCCTGGGGTTGAGGGAAGATTAAGGGAACTAATTTACATCAAGTGCTTAGCAGAGTGCCTGGTACCCGGGAAGTCTCAGCCATCGAAGTGTACGGCCACCACTCGTGCTCCTGACATTTGCTGACTGCTTATGGATACTTTTGAAATCTTCTATCATGTCCAGAGGCAAAATGCAGTTTCTAATGTGAAATTAGGAAGCCACATATTTTATATCTGCAGCTTTATGCAGATGGCTTCTCTTTGGGGAATCTACTGTATTTCATTAATTTTTTTTGCATTCACTTTTTAATATAGTGGAACTCAGGATATGTCTTATGTGTCTTAAAATCCATGGGTCTTCTAAGTGTCTGAAAGTTTGTTTTGTTACTTATATATAATGACGTGCAGTACTAATGTTTATTCTTTTAAAGGAAGGAATTTTAAAAATATTTCAGAGAGAATTTCGGTGCTCAGAAGCCTACATTTCTTTTTCTGTATTGCTCTTCACAGTTTTAACTGTCCCATGAGACTAAGCCTCAGAGTGCCAGCATTAGTATCATTTACGTTCCTTAGACAAAGCGATGCTATTTATTTTACCTTGCACATGAATTTTAAGGCATTTAACAGCACTTTAAACTGACATTACAACAACTTGATATCTGGTACCCTGAGGCCAGAAAGTCCAGGTTATCAGAGCTCTGTCAGAATTAAAAGACCTATTTGGTCACCACAGACTTGAAAACCTTTCATGATGCTGATATATGTCCTGAATTGCCCAGAATATACGTGGTTTTGCCAGTTGTCCCAGCTTAACTATTAATAGCACCACTTTTTACTCTCAGGAATATCCTGGTTTGGATGTTCAATTACAACAATTGTAAGACTACCCAGTCTAAGACCAAGGTCAATCTGAAACCTCTTGGCTTTAATATCCTATATTTCAATTTTCCCTTTACTATTTACAAGTCTGGGCATCTAGTCAACCAGTCATTTGTTTTATTCAGGCAGTGTTCATTCATATTTTTGCCATATACTGGCTCTACAATGGAAAGCAAAACACAAAAGACCCATACTCATGGAATTTACAATATAGTAGAGGAAGCAACCATGAACTAAGTAATCAAATACCAAAAAAATGTCACAACTTCTCAGGAGAGGTACAGGGTGCTATGCAAGCCTGTAAAATGTAACATATTCTAAGGGTTTTTAGGGGGAGTTGCGGTAGGGCAGACTGACAAGAATTTTATACCTTTTTTTTTTTTTTTTTTTTACCCCAGGAACACGTCATCTCATTTTAATATAGCACTCAAAATGTCAACGTGTTTGCCTTCCATTCATTTGCCAAGGTGAAGAGACATTTCCATATAAATGGTCTTTCTGAACATGGTTGCCTACTAAGTGATCATTAAATGTGTAAAATGGAAGAGATCATTAATGTGTGGTTTCTGCTTTAAGTGGCAAAATTTCATTTATGGCTAAGATGATATGAGCGATAAAGGGTGAGGGAGAGAAGGACAGAAAAACAATATTTGTTAATAATACACTTCCTGAGGGTAAAAGTTGTAGCAAGAGTTCCTTTGCTTTGCTTTGTTTTGTTCCTGGATTACTCTTGGGGCACAGTTAATGGGCACACGGTAAAAATGCTCGGAGCATCTTGTGATGACAGAGATAATGAAGCACGTTTTCTGTACCACCATGAACACAGAACCCAAATTCAAAAAGGGAAAGGAGGAAGAGGTGAAAGTTGTTTCCAGGTCCTGCTGGCTTCTCATAGTGACTGTCTCCCTTCTGATCTCTATGATGTCAGCACCCCAAACAACAGACTGTGGTTGGCAATTTCCAAGAGGATGACTAAAAGTGAAGGCTCTGAGAGGAATTCCACAGACTAGAAATCTGGAGGTTTTTCCTCAGAAGGAACAGTAAGGGACCAGAAAGCCAGTAGAGGGGAAAGATTGATTGTGACCCAGATTTCCAGTTATTGACAAAACACCAGGTGTGTATATTTACTTCAGAGAGTCCACATGATTAACTGCTCTGCTTTCCATTTTTCTGTTGCCTGAAGAGCACATTTCCAATACAAATAGGCCCTCCCAAAGACAGGAAATTAAATTATAAGTACGTAAGTATACAGAGCCAACATACACACACACACACACACACACACACACACACGTACATACACAAACAAGATTTGCTCCATGGTTGCCTGCAAAGAGAATCTATGAATTGTAATGCT
>PVKH010005191.1:0-22397 GCA_004027955.1 Chaetophractus vellerosus
AAAAATTTGATGGAGTCCAATTTATTTTTTCATTTGTCCTTTGGTGTCATATCTAAGAAACTATTATTTAATACAAAGTCATGAAAATTTATTCTTCTGTTTTCTTCTAAGGGTTTTATAGTTTTAGTTCTTATATTTAGGCCTATGATCCATGTTTAATTTATTTTTGTACATATCATAAGGTAGAAGTCCAACTTCATTCTTTTACATGTGGATATCCAGTTGTCCCTGAAACATTTGTGTGTTTTGTTTGTTTGTTTTTTGAGGTACTGGGGCTGGGACTGAACCTGGGACCTCACATGTGGTAAGCAGGCAGTCAACAGCTTGAGCCACATCTGCTCCCTGAACCATTTGTTGAAAAGACTGTTCTTTCTACTTTCAATTATCTTGGCACCCTTGTTGAAAAGTTAGTCGACTATACGCATAAATGTTTATTTCTGGACTCTGTTATAGTCCATTTATTTATATATCTATCCTTATGCACATGCCATGCAGTCTTGATTACAGTAGCTTTGTAGTTAGTTTTTGAAATTGGGAAGGGTAAGCCCTCCAATTTCATTCTTTTTCAAGATTGTTTTGGCTATTCTGGGTACTCTGCATCTTCACATGAATTTTTGGATTATCTTGTCAATGTATGCAATATATGTATATATGTATATATATATATATACATACAGCTAGTATTTGGTAGGGATTGAGTTGAATCTGTAGATCAGTTAGGGAGTATTGACATCTTGACAATATTGTCCTCTGCTCCCTCATTTTGTTTCTTCTGCTACTGTTAGGTTTGGCTTATTATTACCTCCAGCCTAGATTTCTGCTTAAAACTCTGTATTGGTGTCCCAGTGCCCTCTGAATAAATGTAAAATTCCTTACTCTGGCCTGCAAGGCTGTCTGTTGGTGAGTCCCTACCCTCCTCTCTGAGCTCTTATAGCTCTTCTACTTCTTTACAGTTTTACTGACTTTCTTGCTGACCCGAAACAGGCCATATTTTCTCTTCCTCAGGGCCTTGCCCTTTGTTGCTTCTGTCTGAAACCATCTTCCCTTAAATCTTTGCAATGCTGACTGCTTTTCATCTTAGTTATCTGTTGCTTCTTCAAGAGCCCTTTGCTAAGCATGCCATCTAATACTGCAAAACCTCCAACCCTTAGTTGCTCTGTCATATTACCCTATATTTTCTTCGTAGCACTAACAAATATATGAAAATATCCCACTTATTGTTTGCCTCTTTATTGTCTGTCTTCTTACATTGGTATATACACTCCAGTATCTTGATCTATTTTCCAATAAATCAAGATACTGATCTTTTAAATGTAAAATTTCCAAAATTATGAGCGTACAAGAGATTTTAGAAGAGATTCACCAACCTCACTGTCAGCAAAAGCTTCAATGCTACAGAATATGTGGAGGCAGTTTCATCTAAGTGTCACTTGGTGGCAGCATAACAAAATTGCTATGAAAGTTTCAGACTTCAGGCAACCAAGCTCTTTAAGAAACAGGATGGTGAAAAACAATGATATGTTGTGACTGTTTTGTAACATACAAAAAACACGCTAGTGTTTTTATTAGTTAAGAGAATCTTTTTTAAAAGTATATTATTTAAATAATAAAAATTATAATTCCATTAATATAGCATTTATTTACAAATATTTATTGTTTCTATTATATGTCAGGAGCTGAATTAAGAGTTTGGGCTATAAAGAAATTAGATATGGTCTCTAACTTCACAGGGCTAAAATTCTATAAAAGCAAAGACAACTAATTATAAGTCATGTGATGGGTTTTTAAATAGATGTATGTTCAGATTGTAATGGCATCTTGGTGGCATTGGGGATGTTTTCTTTAGGGCAATAGCGGAAGACCTCACAGAAGAAGATTTGTTTTGGGTCTTTAAGGGTGAAAGAAATTTTCCAGACAGAGAAAATGGAATGAGAAGGAATGGCATTTAGGAAAAAGAGGATATTGTGACTGGATATGAATAGGCACCAGTTTCTTTTCCTTAAACACCTTTCCTTCCCATTCCCATACAGTGCTAAAAAATTTTTGAGTATATCTGAATTTCTCATATTAGTAGACAACCCTGGAAAGGTAAGTTGGGAGCAGATTTTCAAGAGCTCATAAGCCATGTAAAATAAGACATTTATTGTCCAACCATCTCATTCCTGAAAGAATTGGAGATGCATTACAACCAATCAAAAATGTATAAAATAGGTTAAACAAGATTGGGGAAAGGAAAAAAAACAACAATAAGATAACAGACATTGTAAATTATAGGGACCATAAAAAACCACCATATTTCTTGTGACCATGCCTAATTTTAATTTTTCTGGAGTCAAGACACAAAGAGAAGCAGGTAAGAAAGTTAGAAGAAGTTCATTTTCAAAGAATATATTATTTTTAGGATTAACGGGTATTTTAAAAATTAAAGATAGAGAAAATTTTCGCACTATATTTTGTATGGTGGAATTGAGTGATACAATGACTAACACACTCAACAGCATTTTGCAGCTAACAGAGCAACATGTTTGATATCTCTTCCCCTTATTCCCTTCCAAACAAACTGAGGACTTAACATTTCAGTGAAATTCTCTCAGTTTTCAGGAGGGATTAAGCTGATGGACTCAAGCAGTTTTCTAGGGATCTGATCAAAGTCAAGGGCAGAGCTTGAAGTATATTAAGGAGTTGATGGATAACTCTTAACATCAACTATCTTCCCTACACATTGTATCTCTCAGCTGAGCTTTTTACAGGAGATGCTAAAAAATACACAATTTATCGTGTAAGCATTGGACAACTATCAAAGATTTATAAGCCAAGCATCAAGACAATCAGATAAGAGTTTTGTAAAGAGAACTCTGGCCTTCCATGGAGGACTGGATTAGAGGGTTAGAGACCCTCCCAGAAGAGGAATGCTTGACTATGGAATCAGCATGAGCTTACAATAAAACCATGGCCACTTTAATTTTGAATAGCCCAGCATCAAATACTGCATTGCAGCCGAAGCATGCCACATTAATTTCCCTGACAAAAAAGATTTGTTCCTCTTTGTTATAGTCTATACTTGATAAAGATATTGGAAAATGTACCGATAGTCATTAACCAACATTTTAATTACACATGGGTAATACTGTTTAAACATCAATGAACTGATAGAAACTTTTTTTCTAATATTTCTTCAGAGTCCATAAAACCCCAAACTCAGCAAAGTTTGAAAGAGTCCCATAGAGAACAAGAATCATGACTGTTATTTATTTGAGAATTCTCAAAAGTCATTAATTAGTAGTTCCTTTGTGCTTAAGAGTTGAATTCTCAGCTTATCCCTTTTCTCTCATATTTTACTAAAAGCTGTAAGGAGAAACCAGGCTGCACCTTTTACACTTCGCTTGGAAATCTCCTCAGCTAAATAGTTCACTTTCAAGTCCTGCCTTCCATCCACCATCAGAACACAATTCCACCAAGTGCTCTGCAACTTGATAACAAGGATTGCCTTTCTTCCAATGTCCAACAACACATTAATTTCATTTTAAGGCCTCGCTGGAAGTACGTTAGCATCCACATTTCTACTAATAATCTGTTCATGATGAATTATGTATTCTCTAGTATGATACAAACTTTTTCTACAGCTCTCATTCATTTTTAGGCCCTCACAATTCTTCCAGTCTCTACCAATTACCCTATTCCAAAGTCATCTCCACATTTTTAGTTTTCGCAATAGCAGTACCCCACTTTCCAATACCAAAAGCTGTCTTCATTTTCCAGCTGTTAAAGCAAACATCATATAATGGGTTGGCTTAAACAAAGGAAATTTATTGGTTCATGGTTTTGTGCCTAGAAAAAGTCCAAAGTCAAGGTGTCAGCAAAGCAATGTTTTCTGCCTAAAGACTATAACATTCTGGGACTCCTTGGTCTTTTGCTTTTCCATCACATGGCAATGCACATTGAGGTGTCTCCTTTCTCTTCTAAGTTCTATTGAATTCCAGCTTCTGGCTACTTCCCATGGCTTCTCTTGCATCCAATTTCCCTTTCTTCAGGCTTCAGTCATAATGGATTAATGCCCACCCTTGTTCAGGTTGGGCACACCTTAATTGATAACATCTTCAATGGTCCTATATACAAATAGGTTCACACCCACAGGACCAGGGCTTGGGACCTGAACATACATTTTGTATGTTCAAAATCATGTTCAAATGACATGATTCAATCCGCAACAGAGGTAATTATAAATAACAGTCATGACTCTTGTTCTCTATAGGACTTTTTCAAACTTTGCTAAGTTTGGGTTTTAATGGACTCTGGAGAAATATTATAAATATTTTTAAACAGTTAACTAATGCATAAACAGTGTTATCCATGAACAATTTAATGGAAGGTTTGTTTGAACTGGGTTGTTGATTTTGTGGTGAGATGATTTAGATGGGTGAAAATCCATAATTGAATGCCATCAATGTTTACTTTATCATTTAATCTTCCTGTGAAATATTTAATCTGAGGAACTACAGCTAGCTAATATGTCAAAACAAGAATTGATATCTCAGAGACAAGGCTTCATGCTGTTTATAGACTAATCTAATTAAGAATAACATGAAAGTCAGCTTGTCCTGAATTTCATCTAAAACACATGGCTAATATGTTGCTAGACCATGTCTCTAGCTCTATAGAACAAGCACATATATGACTGGTCTTCTTTGTAGATAAGGAAGCTGGGAGGTGCAGAGAATCTCCATTCATGCCCCCCCCCTTTTTTTCTTTTTTTCAGGTTCTAGTTGCTGGGGATTGAACCCGGGACCTCATATGTTGTGGGAAGCTGGTGCTCAACCAGCTTGGCTCCCCTGAGTTGTTTTTTTTTCATTTGTGTGTTGTTTTTTGTTTCTTTGTTTTTTTAGGAGGCACCAGGAACCGAACCTGGGACCTCCCATGTGAAAAGCAGGTGCTCAACTGCTTGAGCCACATCTGCTCCCCTTCCATTCATGCCCTTTTATTTCCATCACCAGCTCTCACCCATGGTAAACTCTGATAAAATTATAAAATGCAATAAGATCTTTCAAAATAATTGACTGGCAGGTGAAAGTCTAAAGCACCGATTTTCATCTGAAGTATATATGTGTTTTGTGTGAGTGTATGCATGTGGTAGAGGTCATCTTATATAGAGGGCATAGCAGTCACCTATAGGCCTTTATTTCAAATTACTCAAAGTATACAACATCCATATCACCAAATCAGACACAAACTGGCGAGTGTGGGAGGGGGAAATGTCAGTTTTATATTTACAATCATAGCTGTGTGCAAATATTGCTACTTATGTTGGTCTGTTATTCCTCAGGCACTTTGGTGAGGGGAACGGGAAGGTGGAAATCTATTGGCCTAAAACTGCCAGAAAAGATAGTTCATCTGTTATTCTTGGAAAATATCCAGTAATAAATAGCATTTAACTTCATTCTAGTGTCCTAAACCAGGGACAGTGATGGCATATATAGCTGAAAACATCCTTAATTTAATCTGAGTCCAGTTTCCTTTCTGGTTTTCTAAGGCTAAAAAGAAATCCCTAGATTTTGCACTGCCCAGATACTGCTACTGAGTGCCATGTGTCAAGCTGGGAAGATGTAAAATACCAGGACTAATTCCCTTATCTTGCCCTTTGGCCACCTTGTAGTGGGGAAAACCTCAAAGATCCAATGTGAGCCCTTAAACAATGCCTAAGTCCTGAAGTCCATCTGACATTGAGCAGGAATCATGAAATAGTCACACTTCTCCACCTGAGCCACGTGGTCAGGGTATGTTTAATAATGTTGCCTGGGCAATGTGATGGTGCCCATAAAAATGTGAAAAAATAATTATATATATATATAATTTTTTTTTCCATTTTGCCTTGTCAGTGCAATATCTGGTGTCCAGTCTGTTCCGTGGCACCTTCCTCTTCTCACTCCCAAGCATTCCACAATTTTTCATTTAATTTTCAAAGACGTTTTAGGTCACAGCAGAGTCACACAGAATACAAGACAATCTCATATACTCAATCTCCTCTTCTATTCCCCCCATACCAAAACCTTTTTGTATGTGGATGGCAGCACCAACATAACTGACATACAGATAGTGAAACATAGTTCCCAAACATTGTCATTGGTCCACATCAAGGTTTCTACATAACAGAGAGGTCTGCTGCATAATCAGGCTTTATGCAAGAAGTGATCCTTAACTCCAAAGAGTATTTAGAAACTCCTCTCCCATTATAATGGAGTAGATGATGCAGATAATTGACAGAAAATATAGACAGAGGAAATGTCAATAGAGAAAATGCTGACAGGGTGCTTTAAATGAGAGGATGCATTACTCTGCATTATCATTTCCTTGGCCCACAGGGTAAGAACTATTAGTTTTTATGAAAGAAGAATTTAGGGACTAATGTCAGCACATGGAGTACATTTCTCAAAATACATTGTGGGGAGCGGATGTGGCTCAAGTGGTTGAGCACCTGCTTCCCACATGGGAGGTCTTGGGTTTGGTTCCCAATGCCTCCTAAAAACAAAAAGACAAACAACAAGCAGACAAATGACAGAATCAACTGAGAGGAGCTGATGTGCATCAGTGCTTGAGTGCCGGCTTCCCACTTACTAGGTCCTGGGTTCAATCCCAGTACCTCAAAAAAAAAAAAAAAAAAAAAATATATATATATAGTATACAGGTATTTGCTGTAAATCATATATATCATTTTCAGAGTATGAGCTTGGTCACTCTCAACAAAATCTCTCCCTTTTTTTTTTTTTCCTTTCATGAAGGCTTAAATAGTCCATTCTTCTCTGGATTCTGTCCAGTATTCCAAACACATTCTCCTTAAAAGGAGGTAAATAATAATGGCTGTAACTTGTGAAGTGGCATAAGACTAATGAAGAGTCCAATGAAAGAATATTGATGAGTACATACCTTTTACTTCTGTAACTTTTTTTTTAAACCAGGGCTTGAACCCAAAACCTTGTACATGAGAAGCAAGCACTCAACCACTGAGCTATACCTGTTCCCTCTTCTATGACATTTGTCCACATTTACCTTCTTCATGTGAACTATTATATGGAACTTAGAAGTAATTTGACTATGTAACTCTTTATCATCATGTTTTGATCTTTAAGCATTTTATATATCTTTGTTTTCATTCTAAAATAAGAGCATTACTTTCAAAGGGATTGAGGACTTCTTTTGCAAGTATGAAAGGCTTTAAAAATTTAACTAAATATTCCTGTACATCATGCTGCCTTTTCATTTGATTTGAAACTATAGACCTATATTCTTACTTTCAAATTTCTTTCTGAAATATTTACATAGATGAACACTTGACCTTAAAGGTATAAACTTGAATTTATCTCTATTGGGATTTACCTCATTATTTACCTCATTATTATGCAACTTTTTTTTTTAATCTTTCACATAAATCTTACATAGTGCTCTAGATTAGAAACTTTCAATATTCAGTTGGAGTTTAAACAATGAACCATGACAATTCAGGGACATTCTAAGCACTTTCATATCTACCCTGAGTTACTATGAAGTGTTGAAAGCTGTTACAAGAATTGAATGCATTTGTAAGTCTTTGAACACTTTTCTTTGATTTATGAAGAGAAATTTTTAGTTTACTGCTCTATACCTGCATTTTGAGGCTACCAGGAGGGCAACAATAGATTTTTCCTGAAAATTCCTTGTGAAAGTAACTCACAAAAACATAAGGATTTATATTGAGCACTGCAAGTGTTAAGGGTCTTGGCATCTGCCTTAGAACAAAATGGAAAGACATAAGGAGCTAGTGAGTGTGGTAGCATGGAGTACTTTACTCAAGGCATACTTTGAACAAACGCTTTATCAGAGATGGTCCTTAAAAGAGTGATGCAAAATAATGGTTGCCCCTAACAAACCTACATAGACACAGTTCTAAAGGACCAATCTAAAGAAAAGTCATAGAATAATTGAACACTCTAAGTGCTGACTAGAACTAGAGGTTTTTCCAGAGTTAAAGATGTAGATGTCTAGGTAAAGAGGTGGGCTCTAGATTCAATGAGAGGCTTCACCAGAAATTGTCCTTGGAAATACAAGGGGTATCAGGCTGTGGAGGAATTACTGTTCAAACAAATACAGTTTTCCTCCATCTTCACATAAGTCATATGTGGGAAAATGGTTTTCTTCTATAGTCACATTTATCTAAGGAAAATGATATGCAATTGGATTTCTTTATATTCATTATCAACCAGAGCTGCTGATTAGTATGTGATATGAACCCTGGAGAAGGAGTTCTAAGATAATTATTGAAATCCTAGGTTCCTACCTAGATATAGCTATTTGGTTAAAACAAATGGCCTGAAAATATTCTAAAATTGATTGTCATGATGATTGCACAACTATTTGATTATACTGAGAGCCATTGATTGTACACTTTGGATGGATTGTATGGTGTATGACTAAAACTGCTTTAATAATAATGATTAAAAAAAAGAATATGGCCTAGAGTGGAAAGTTCCACTGATTATAGGAGCTTTGAAGGCCAAAGCTCCTGTTGAGATTATTTTAAAGTATTTAATCATTTTAATGCTCAATATTTGGATAAATACTCCACTTTCTTAAACCAATTAAGATATTCACTTCTTAGATTTAAGATTAGAAGCTACCTTACCCTAAAACATGAAAGCAAATACGGCTGTAATGCTGGTTCAATTTTTTCCTCTTCAGACCCCACAGGAATTTCTGAGCTTGATCTGAGGTTTCAACAGAAAAATATAGCTAAAGTCTATGCATGCTAAATTTGGGCAGGTGGGGCAGGAAACTGGTCATCAGTCAAAAGTTGAAAAGAAAACATATCTACTTCAGAATGGAATGTGAAATAAAATCCTATTACTCTATTTATGTACAGAAAAATAATGTTCAACATTACAAAATGATATTGAAAGCCAGTATTTTAATAGAAATAGATAAAACGTTATATTTCATGCATACATTGTCATGGAAATGTTGAAGTTGCCAACTGTGTAGCTAAATTTTCCCACTGCTATTATAAAATAGATTCTGCTGTTTCTTTCTGAACACTAACATGTGTTCACAGAACACAGACAAGTCACTCAAAACAGAAGGTGTACAGCTTCTTTTGGACCATTTCCCAGCCCAGTGGCCTCCGGTGCAATCTTTGGCTATAGAAGCATGAGCCAGTTCAATAGTGCAATAAACATTCTTCCCTTTCTCCACATTAGTGCCCCAAATAGTAATTTGTCCAAGAAATTCCCTGCTGGTGCTGTAATCTCTAATTCCACTTTAACTGACAGAAAGGTATTCATGTCCACAACAAATAAAAGAGTAGGAATATATCTACTGAGACAGCTGAGCACTAAACCACTAATTGCTTAAAGTAATTTGGAAATATATTTAGAAGTCATAATACAAAGGAGGACATGACCAAAAGAAATTAATTTAAATAAGAACAATTTGAATATTTTTTCCTGATCTCATTCTGTTGGGCAGTTACTAAGTTTATGCGGCATTAATCTCAGAAGCTAACCAATTCAGCTGTAACGTAATAAACAGTTCTTTTCTTGAGAAAATAAGGGTTACATTAAAATCAGAAGATAGTAGTAACAGCACTGCAAGAATAGAATTCTCTACAATTATCTAGGAGAATGGCCCAGAATACTAATAACCTTAGAATTAATTCAGAGTTGAGTACTATTTTTTAAACTTTACCTTGATTAAAAAACAGAATTATTCACTGACAAAGAAAAACAAAGCTTCAGTTAAAATGACTTCATTCTGACCTATCCTCCTTGTTCCCTCCTCTACATTCTTCCACCCTTAAATATGCTCAAGGTTATGACCCTAAATATATTCCATGTTATTTGTCAGACAATTTTCTTGTGATTACCACCTCCACTTTGTAGGCATTTTTCTATGCCCTGTATTGCTTGATTCAATTCCAATGGATTTTTTTCCCCCAAACAATCTCAATATGTGTAATATAAACTCTGGTCATTCAAATAATTATAACACAGAATGGAAGAAGAATAAAAGGCAATGCATGTAGATAAATCTTTTAAGATTTGTTTTGGGGAAAACAACTGGTTTGGAGTTCCTTCTTTTCTTCCTTTCTTTTACTGCATTTTCCTTAAATTCCTAAGGTGAATTCTTTTTATTTCCTATGGTGACATTTAAATTCTCTGTATTATACTTAAAGTATTGGCTTTAAATTAAAATATATAGAGGTATTCAATTCATTTTCTGCTATTAAAAAATTGTGAAGGACCCAATATACACAATAGCATGATATACAACCTTTTTCACTGGAGAACTTCAGTGTTCTAAACTAGTTTCACCAGAGACAGTGCATATTTACTGACAGCCTGATTAAAATTTGACATAAACTTTATCTTTTTCAAGTACTCCACACTGTTTATAATGTTTATCTAGAATCTAGGGAAAAAATTCCTTTAAGTGGACTTGTCTTCATAACACATGGGGACAATTTTTCTTCATCTCTGATATGATCAGAAAAGACTGTATCATTAGAAAAAATATCTCTATCAGTGTTGGATATTTGGATATATTCATGCCTGTAAAATTCTCTACTAAATATGGATGAAATCATTCTTCCGAAGATATAGTAATTCACAGGGTATGCAAAAGAAGGATAAAGCATTTATTATTGAAGCAATCAAGAGGTTAGGGTAGAGTTGCTTAAAATTTAGTGTGCATCAGAATAATTAGGAGAGTTGCAAAAAATTCAAATTCCTGGGCTCCACTTCCCAGAGATATTGTAAGGAGTGTCTTAGTTTCCTGACTGTGATCACAAAAAAACGTGAAATGGGTTGGCTTAAACAATGGGAATTTATTGCTTGATTATTTTAAGGCTTGGAGAAGTCTAAAATTGAGGTCTCAACAAGGCAACACTCCTAAAGACTGTGGCTTTTTGGGGTTGGCTGTTGGCAAGTGAGCCTTTGGTCCTTGGCTTTTCCATCACATGGCTATGCCGTCTCCTTTCTCTTCAGGTTTGTCCTGACTTTCAGATTCTGCTCCTCCACTGTGGCTTTGTCAGCATAAAGCCTCCAGTAAAAGGATTAAGGCCCAACCTCAATCAGTTGGGCCACACCTTAACCAAAAATAATACCTGCAAAAGGTTCTATTTACAATAGGGTTACACCACAGAATGGTTTAAGATTAGGAACATCTCTTCTTCTGTAGTACATAATTCAACCTACCACAATAGGTCTTGGATAGGACCCAAAGATCTGCATTTAAAAAAATAGTACAGGGGCCGGCTGTAGCCCAGTTGGTAGGGCACTGGTTTACCACATGGGAGGCCCCGGGTTTGGTTCCCGGAGCCTCCCCAAGAGGGCAGACCACTTTGAGAAGGCAAGCTGCCATGGGCAGGGCAAGCCGCAACAGGCAGGGCAAGCTGCTGTGAGTAGGCAGGCTGCCGTACGGTGAGCTGACTTGGCGGGTCGCCGCAGCGGGGGGAGACGCAGACACAGAAGAACGCAAAGATGAACACAGCAAGAGCAAGCAGAAAGGGGGGGGGGATATATAATAAATAAATAAATAGATAAATCTTAAAAAAATACTACAGGAAATTTTGATGATTTGATTTTGGGATCATACCTTGAATCCACAAAGTTAAGGAACTAATTATTGTGTAAGGATAAATGAAAGAGTTGATGCTGCAGGGAAGAGATGGGAAGGGGATCATTAAAAAATAAAGCAGTTGATCTTGCTTCCTATTTCACTGAAAAAAGAAAAGCATCCAGAAAAGAATTTCCAAAAGGTTTCCAGTACAGCTATCCATCCAGTTCTACCTGTGATGCTATAATCAAGCAGTGTGTTACTTTGGGCAAACTGTGCTTCTAGCCAAGACCAATCACACACTCCACTTGATCAGCACCTACTAAAGACATGGATCCAGCAATTCTTGCCTTTCTACTGTACAATCTACATTTACCTCTCTGTTCTCTGATCATTAACAAGAGTCTGAGTGTATAGTCATATTTCTCTCACTTTATTTTTTTAAGTTTCCATTCTACCTCCCTCTTCAGCTATTGTCTTAATTTTATTCCTGTCTTTACACTTAAACTCTCCACCCTCCCAAACTGTCTATAACCCAAGTTGTCTCTAATTAGTTTCCAATTTCCCTATTTTCATTCTTTCTTGACCCCTCTGCAGTTTGGCTTTTGCCCTTGACTCTCCTTTAAAACTGTTCATAAAAAATCACCAGTGACACCTATGTTGCTAAAATCAATGTCAATTCTCAATGCTTATCTCACATGGCCTAATACTAGCATTTGACATAGGTCACGCCTCTGGATACAATACTTTCTTCACTTGACATAAGAATAGTCATTCCTTCTCAGACTCCCTCACTTCTTATGTTCCCACTCTTTCTCTTCTACCCACATTACCCTCTGTCCTTGACTGGCTTCAATTTTCTATTTATAGTTGCACCCTTAGAAATGTCATCTACACTCATTTCTTTATGTATCATTTACAGATGACTCCCAAAAATATATCTCTGGCCCAGACCATCTCTCATGAGCTACCAACTCATATTTCCTATAGTTCTAATTGAATGTCTAATAGACACCTCAAATTTAACCTTTCCAGAAACAAGCTCCTCATAATTTGTACTTCTTTCTCCTAATCTGCTCTTCCACAGAAGCCAAAGTGATTCTATTAAATCTTTTGCTCAAAATCCTAAAATCCCATTTTACTCAGAGAAAATGACAAACCCTTACAACTTACAAACAGTAAAATTAAGTCACATAGATTCAAGTCAAACCAGGTCAAGTAAAGTCAATGCATGTCAATCGTTCAAGTTGACACAATTCTAGACAGGTCATTTCAAGCCTTATATGATCTCCCCATCCACCTTCTACTTCTTTTTTTCATCCCTTCCTATTCGCCCCTACTGGGCTCCAGCCACTCTGACTTCCATGCTATTCCTCCACAGCTCCCAAATAAAAATCTTTATTTTTGCTATTCTATTTGAAGTACTCTTCTCTCAACCAACCCACACTACTTGCTCACTTATTTCTTTTCCATCTCTACTCAAATGTTACCCTTTCACTAGCCTTCCTTGTTCATCTATCTACCTGGAATCTTCTGCCTTCCTTGATTTTTGGCTTCAACTTATAACTAATAATATTCATTTTTCTTACTTTACTTATTTGTTGTTCTCCTATGTTCCTCAAATCCCAAGCTTCTTAATGTCGGGTATTTTTGTCTTATTAACTACTTGTACTCTAGGACAGAGCCTAGCACAAAGTAGGCACCCAAGGAATAATTCTTGAAGAATGAGTAAATGCTGTTAAGAAATAGATCAAAATACAATTTCTGGTACTTCTTGAATATGGGTCAAAATCTTAGCTAATTGATATCAATAATGGAATTGCCCCAATTATGAAATAACATGCAAGATGCAATAGCACTGTGCAGGGCACCCTTCTCCAACCTCAAACTGTTAACTTTTTCTTGTTCACTTTTATATAACATTATCTAGTCTTTTTTAAAGGAATACTTTGAAATGTACGAAGAGAGTTTCTGTGCACTAAATATTTTATCATCTGGAATAATTTAAAAATAATAAATTTTTTAATAAATGAGAAAATCCAATTATATACTTCCTCATTTCCCCAGCCCCTACCTTAAAATATTGCCGTAACTAAAAATATATGGACTGTGGAATACAATTGATACTTAACAGTGCATAAGCATGCTATCACACAGATTATATTTTGTATTCCTTTGTGAAGTATAGGTAGTAATGAAAAAAATATACAAGAAGAAAGCAAACTTCCTTTTATGAAACATCAATTCTGGATGTAATTAATTATATTTCTGTTTTCGAAAATTATGGCTGGGCTCCCATCTGCTGCTCTTTCTTCAGAATTGTAACTCTAGGACCTTGCACAGGGCTTGACACACTCAGTTCTCAATATAGACTTATTAAATTGAATTAAATCAACTTATGATTAATCTGAAGCTATATACACTATAATTGATTCTATTTTTGTCATCACTACTTAAAAGAGACCACTAAGACTGGCTTAAACTCAAGTAGAACAGAAAGGTTACAAAAACTGGGATAAAGAAAATGGAGAGAGTCAATTTTACATAAAAGAACTGTGAGCTTAACTTTTATTTTTGAAACTCTTCAAAATCAAATTAATAATGGCATTACGTTTGATGTCATTATTTACTTTACTCTTTAGATAAGTCTTATAACTCAAAAGTCTCCCTTACCCATAGATCCAAACTGCTTATCAGCATTCTATATATTTCACATGCAGTAAGACACATAGAGACCTAGAATATAAGCTCTGAGGAAGATCTTAGTGGATTTTCATTGTTTTTGTTCTTAAGAAACCATCCATTGCTCTTTCCTGCTAAACACACTCCAGCGCTCCCCCTAAGGATCAATTCCTCTCCCATTCCTAATCACTGGTCTTCTGATGATCTTGTTCTTAGTCGATCAACAAGGTTCATTCCTCCCCAACCCCTGGGTACAGTGATTGGTTTAGGATGTCAATAAGATACAATGCAACCTTAAATGGGACTTGTGAGAAAGAAAATATTCTATTCTGTTCTGCATTTAACCATAAAATTTAGCCCTGAGACTTGTTGGTAGCTATCTTGGAGCCAGCAAGAACAAAGTGTCCAAAAATGAAACTCACTTGAGGAAATTAAATACATAGAAAAACTAGGTTCTAATTATGCCACTGTAGCTTTGCACCAAGCTGTGCCAAACCTGGTACTGTTCTGTTATGTAAGATAATAGATCCTTTTTACATTTAAGCAGGTTTGAGGGGGATTGTCTATCACCTGTGACACAAAGTTTTCTAAATAATGCAGAATTCTTAGCATTTGCAACTCTAAGCCCACCACTTAAAAATATAACTTTGTTCATAATAGTAGAATAAACTAGATTTGACCCATTTTTAAAAAAAATCTGACTCACCAAATTTCTACCAATAGGTATTCAATGTTAGATCATTTGATAGGTCAAATTTGGATACAGGTGCCAGAGTTCTTGTGGTATGACAAAGCACAATAGATATATCCTTGAGTCTCTTTTGAGTTCTAAGTAGATAATCCAAATGAAAGTTTTGAGGTTGGAAGAGGGAGAGAAGATGCTGCTAATGGTGGGTAATGGTGGTAGAGATAAGTGTTGGGTAAAAGCATAGGGATGGGATGGGAAGGAGGCAGGAGAGAAACACTTAAGTCTGGTAGAGAGTTGGGGTGAGGAGAATTTGAGGAGACATGCTTGAAATTTAACATGGGAACTGAGATTTTTTGCTGTGGGCAAAAGATGGATATCAGAGTTAAGGAAATGGAAGTGGAGTGGCAAGGGAGCTAATATGGACCACTGCATGGGAAACATGCCAAGGCTGAGGAAGAAGGAAACTGTGCTCAGCGTACGCTAGGTAGGTGTATACGTCCTATCTGATCTTTGGCAAATTCTTTCTAATCTCTCTATGTCTTTCCTTCTCTTCTTTCATCATCACCTCATATTATTTTCCTAGAGTTGCTCCTTGTTTTTCCATTTGTCACTTTGGTTCTCATTCTTTCAAGTGAATGTAATTTTACAGAATATTAATAACAACACTATTCATATTTAAATCAGTGCATTCTAGTTTATAAATCATTTTTTACACACAGTTTCATGTAGGAATATATTTTTTCTGTATTTGAAGAAACTTTCTTGCTGTGTCCTTCAAAAGAAGCTATAGTTAACTTTCGGTTGCTTTTATTATCTATCTATCTATTTATTTATTTATAAGACATACAGGAGATTAGACCCAGGATCTCATACATGGGAACCAGGTACTCAAACACTGAGCTACAGCCACTCCCCTGTCAGCTGCTTTTAAATCTTAAGAAGATTTTATTTCCTTTTACAGTGGGAAATGACCCTGATTCTTATTCTTATTTCTCACCCCTCCCTCCATGTCATCCTCCTCTCCTTTTGAGACTTATAATATATTAGAACCATTCTGTCTCTTTTAGCAGATACAGGTCACACAGAGAGGAAAGACAGTAACTAACATTTATTAAGCCCAAATTACTTGGCAGGAATTCTGCAAAGCTCTTTATATTCATAGTTAATACTCACAATTACCCTGTGTAGTGAGTGTTATGATTCTCATTTTATGGATGAAGAAATCAAGGCTGATGAAAGTTAAATAAGTTGCCTGGGGCCATATAGCTAGTTGGTAGCAGAGCTGGATCAAGAGGCCCATGTTCTTTCTACTATAACAAATTGCATCTCTAAGTTAATGTGGGAAAATTTTGTGGGTTTAAGAATGGTTTCTGGTTTTCCATCATAAATTCCATCAAAATCAGAGCTAGCAAACTGGAGTCAAAGTATAGACTAACACCGAGTTTGCAATAAAATATTACACGGATCATAAATGCAAGCCGTGTATACAATTTTTTTTAAAAAGTGGCAGCCACGTTTTAAAAGTAAAAATATATGGGGGAAATTAATAAGATATTGATATTATTTATAATTTCAACATGTAATCAATAGAAAAATTTCAATGAGATATTTTACATTCTTTTTTCATACTAAGTCTTTGAAATCCAGAATATATTTTACAATTACTCTACAGCCAAACTTATTTAGACTACCCATATTTCAAAGGCTCAACAGACATATGTGGCTAGTGTCACCGATATTGAGTAGAGCAGGTATAGACTAGCCTTCACTAGGCCTAGTAAATGCCTCATCTCCTTCCCTTGACGTGGAGGCTTCTTAGAGAGAGATGTGTATTAATTGATTCTATCACCTTTGCATTTGTTTTCTCTTTGAAATTAGCCTGGCTTCACCAGCCACCAGCATTCCAATTCAGTTAGGGTAAGATGACAAATTATCTTCTGGTTTATTAGACCTCTAGCTCTTGTTTTACCCAACCTTTCTGCTGCATCTTTGATCAGTATTGATCACTCACTCCCTCCTTAGAATTCTCTTCTCTGGATTTCTGTGAACACACTCCTAACTGGTTCTATTTCTACTTCTCTAGCTCACCATTTTGAGTCTACTTGGGCTCTTCACCTCCTACGTATAAGCATTAGTTCACACCCACCTTCAACTGTCACCTATACATTAAGGACATCTACAACTAATATCAGACCTTCATCATGAAATATTCAGACCTTAATCTTGAAACCAGACCTATATATACATCTGCCAAGAGTTCATTTCCAAGCACTTTTAAAATTCATACACATATCACTTCCTACTAATTATCAGTTGGTTGAAGGAACATTTTTCCCCTAAAAAAAAAAAAAAAAAAGGATATAGGTGCTGGCCAAGTGGGTTATATTTTATTTGTCTAATTAAGTAAATTGAAGGAATTAATAAAAGGAAAGCCACACACAAAAAACAAATACCATGGAAGTTTCTTTTTCTAATAGAATGAAATTCCTTTTGTGAAATTGCATCTATCTCAAAGTGAAATAATGACCATCCTCTTGAATTCTATAATTTCTGTCAGTTTGACTACTATCAGCAATGCTACCATCCAAGGAATGTGATCATAAATTCTGTATAAATAACTATACTGATCAAATTCTTACTCAGACACAATATATTAGTCATGTGTTATAAACTGCAGAGCGAGGTAAACAAAAATGCCAGAGTATTTATGGACTCCATTGTACTATGTATTAATTTTAAGGCTCCAGTACAATGTGTGCCTTTGCAAAGGAAACAAAAGCCATTTTTCACATGAAGTTGAAAAGTATAATTAAACAAATTTGCTCTACTTTTCTGCTTTTTCCAGTAAGTTTTCCTTCTCTCTTTCATTTCATTTGCTTCCTTTTCTAATTTAAAAATGCCACTGCTCATGGGGTATAGTCTTACTGCATCGGAGACACAGTAGGAAAGAGTCATGTGACCATCAGTCTCTGCCACTGCCACCCCACCCCCATGAATGCAAATTTGCTTCTTTGTTTGGAAGCTGATGTTTGTAATCTCTCTGTTCTCAAATTTAACCTCTATCTGAAGGCACTCTCCAAAGACAGCTACGAGTCTACTGCTATTTCCACATCCTTAGTCATTCACTGAATTTTGAAGCTAAGTTCAGAGCATCTATTTAATTTTTTTTCCTGGCTTTCCTGCATTTGACCATATACCCTTAGTTTGGCTATGAATGGCCACTGCCATCTGTTCTTTACACAATTCAGCCTCATAAAGTTGCCTAGAAGTGGAATAATAAAGCATATAAATGCTTGTGTGAACATTGGAGTTATAATGCAATGAACGTGCATTGCATGCATTCCATGCCACGACTATGTTCTAGATCCTTGATTTTTAATGCTATTTGTCTTCCAGTATACCTTTCCCTTTCTTTCCTAGTAATATAATCCTGGACAATGTGCTCAGCTAAATGGATCCCAGCCTTAATTGCACAGCAAGGTAGGGTCACGTAAGAGTTCTGGACAATAAGATATAAGCAGAGGTATGTATGTACCCACAGGAAATTCTGCTCAAAAGGGAAGGGTTAGCAGAGCTCTTGAATATGGGCACAATAGCAGGAGCTATTCAGTTTGCTCAGAATGATGGAACAGAAAATAGGAGCAGTGATAACATTGTAGAGTTGTCATACTAACTCTGAATTCCCTTTATGTGTGGGTGGAATAAACCTCTACAATATTTGAGCTATTTTTATTTTTTTTTCTCATTAAATGCAGTCAAAACCAAGGTTAACTGATACGCATACCTTGGAGGGTTTCCTGAAACCCAGAGGTGCCAGGCTTAAAGTAGATTGATACTATCTACCTATGTTTCCCAGGAAGATGGATTATTATAATATTCTCAAGATCTAAAATTTAGTTTCAAGTATGATTTGACCATACTGCATGTGCTTGCCTACTTGTTACAGGGCATGGTTGACTACATGATCACATTTTGGCATGCATAATATACAGAATTGGTTTGAGTTTTGCCTTCTTTTCTCTGTATTACTGACGAAACTCACAGGGCATTCCTGGTGCAGACTGTTATACATTCTGAATGATTATCAAATCTCAATTCTGTGCATACCTGCAGTAATTCTTTAAAAAAATCTCTATCACTTATGGTTTTAAGAATTAAGAGCATGTTACTTTATAATAATATGATACCCCATATGTATAAAGAAATTCTATACAAATAACACACACACTAATGTATATACCATTGCTTTATTTTTCATGAAGTAAGAGGACCAAGTAATGTTTGTGAACAATTCTAAAACTAAAGTCACAAAGAAGGTAATATTTAAAAAAAACAGGTATAATTATTCATTTGTTTATAAGATCATGGCTTTTAATACAATTTTATTTAGAATGACTCTCTTTCCAATTAACCCTTCATAGGGCTAACACATGAATTTTTAAAAGATGGTTTATTCTATATTGAAATTTGCATATTATTTTGCTTATGTGATTACTCTCACATTTATTTATATGCACAACTATTTAAGTTTTCAGCAATTCTTATGAATTTTAAATAATCACTTCCCTTAAATCAAGGACTTAGTGAATATTCTTTCATGTTAAATAAATACAATTTACTTCACAGAACAATAGATTGAAAAAATGCCTGATTTAAAACACTAACTATCATTGCAAAGATCTTGAAGAAACTTGACTTGGGTGAGATACTTAATTTTTTTAAATAGCAAGTATTGCAGGGCAAACATGCAGTCATATGCCTGAAGAATCCTTATACACCATAAAAGAGGAAACTATATACGTTCAAAGCCAAAATATTGATAGATTCAGGTAATGAGTTACCATAGACCCATGTCTTTAGAAAATTGAAGAAAACCCCCTAAAATGCTTTCTTGTGGCTTTCAAAGTTCTCACAACAAAAACTGCTTTGGAAAATGCTGGGAGAAATACTAAAATATGCACACACAACCTATTCTAAATTTCACACTGTTGGCAGATTACCATTTACTATGGGTGTAATTTCTGGGTGTCGTTATTAAATCTTAATCATTTGGTAGACAATTTGGATAATACATAACATGATGGTCTTTCTAACATTTGTGTAGTAAAGCTGTTCATTTATTTGCAATAAGTGAGATGCCCTATATTCATTTCAATATTTAGTGACTTTAATAAGTGAAAATTGGATTTACATTAAAAAAACACATTTGAATTTTGCTCATCTTTTATTTCATAGGAAGAACCTAATTTCAGTGCTTGACCACCAGGGCTTTGGTCAATGAAGGAAAATTACAAAAAAGAAACATGTGCTGTGTGAATATATTAACACTTTTCTCTTCTGTCATCACTTATCACTCATTCTTAGGCACGATATAGCTGAATTCCATAAAAGAGAAAGATGAGGTTGTCCAGCATTTAATAAAACTTGCTGATTCCTTCAAAGTAGATCAAACCACACCCATCCTTCCAATGTAATTCATGGAAAAATAGTGTCTGTTGATGAAAAATGAAGTAAGACAAAAAGGCAGTACTTCTTTGAAAGTACCTGAAGTGAAAGAGCAAAGGATAAATTTTTCTTCCTATAAATTTGCTTGCTTTCAATTAAGAGCCTGGATACCATGGTGATTACAGGAACATCTACCAAATTACCTAGAATGCTTTTTAGTTCTTCTTTTATGATGATGGTTATTAGAGACAGGAGAAAAGTGATATAACTGAAAACTCAAGGGAAAAATAAAACCCATAAGGGTGAACCAGTGAACTAATATTTACTGAATGCTTACTACATGCTAGCCACAGGACTATGCAATGATTTTCATTTCTCATTTAATTTGCTATTATTGGAAAATATGGCACATTAACTGTATCAGTGGAGACTTATGTCGATTTCTTAGAAGGCTCTAAGCTGGTTAGTTATTTAGTTTATCCATCTGGCACTCTTATTCAAGTCCATGTCCCTGAACAGAGAGTGATGGGATGAGATTATAAATTTCCCAAACAAACAGAGACAAGAGGGTGAAGAAGCCTATAGATGGGACCTAGGGTACCTATTTATCTAATAGTCATTTGGTAATTTCTTTTCAATCATTTATCTTCTTCCCAATGGCATAAACAAGTTGTTGGTTCAAATCATTGTCATTTAGAGAACAAAGACCTTGGGGATCATTCAAACCACAGTTTTCTAATTTTGCAGATTATTAAACTAAGGCACAGGGAGATGACGAGAATCACATAATTGTCACTGGCAAAAATGGTATCAAAAACCAACTTAAATGTCTTTCCCCTTTGTGAATTCTTGAAGGTGACAACTGTCACCTAGAAATACTGATCTATTGCCGCTTAATCTTCATGGAGGCCATGTAACATTGATCAAGAGGCCAGACTCTAAGGCCAGACTCTCTGGGTTCAAATCTCAATATTGCTACTTATTAGCTGTGTGACCTTGGGAAAGTTACTTAAATTCTTTGAGCAGCAAATTTTTTCCATTGCTTTGGTCAAAATAATAGTGTCTACTTTTTTTGGGGGGGGGGGGGTTGTCTGGATTAAATGTATTTGTATTTCTATTTCTTAAGTACTTAAAATAGGACACATGTGTAATGAAATTTTAATTATGCCCACCTTCATTCATTCATACAACAAAATTTCTGAGTTTCTGAAATGTATTAGGCATTGGAGATAAATGGGTGAAGAGGATCTTCCCAGCCCTGCCATCACAGTGCTTACAGTCAAGTGGGAAGTAAAAATAAGTTATCAAACTGACACAGTAGCCAGAAACAAAGTATCTGGAGCCAGACTGGTTCAATTAAATCCCATTTCAATTAATTCCCCAGATATGAGATTTGGGGCAAATAATTTTACAGCAAAGCTTATTTTTATTTTGTCTAAAACTGAGATAATAGTACTTTCTTCATATCTTTCTTCTTTCTACAAAGCATTTTGTAGTATTAAATGAGATGATACAATGCTTAATATCTGTGTCTATATTAAGCATTCAATAACATTTAGCTCTTAGTTAACTTTGAGTTTTTTGTTTTTCCTTTTTGAGGTATTGGGTGCCAGGGATTGAACCCAGGACCTTGTATGTGGGAAGCTGGTGCTCAACCACTGAACCACGCTGGCTTCCCTGAGTTAGTTTTATCATTTGTTTTGCTTGTGGTTTGTTTTTGTTTTTTCAGGAGACACTGGGAACCAAACCCAGAACCTCCATGTGGGAGGCAGGCACTCAACTGTTTGAGCCACATCCACTCCCTAACTGATTTTTAATAGTTCTCAGGAGTCAAGTTTTAAAAGAAATAATCATCATTTTTATACTTTATATATATTTAATACATATTAAATAATTTACCTTTATGAAAATCCAGCATTGGGGTTGGATATAGTGAGAATGGTGCTTGTAATTATATTTATTAGGATCAGTATGAGCTGCCATATCAGAGACCTCAAATAGATTG
>PVKH010005192.1:0-22422 GCA_004027955.1 Chaetophractus vellerosus
GGCACATCACCTGCAATAGATATACACATTTTGGGGCTTTGCCACTAAGCATGGACCATAGTTCACATTGTAGACCACACTCTCTCCCACACAGTTCTGCATGTTATATGATGATATAAAGTGGCCTATATCTGTCATTGCAATGTCACTCAGGATAATTCCCAAGTCCTGAAAAAGTCCCTGTATTACAACTGCTTTTCCCTCTCCCTGCCCCCAAAACATCCAGTGGTCATTGGCTCCACATAATTTTGTAATTTCTTCCATTGCTTGAATCACAACAAGTCTATAACAGGACACCAGCATGTCCATTCTAGTCCGTAGCTCTTCCTCTAATCCTGAGGAGTCTGGGATAGTGATGTCCACTCCACCTCCAAGTGAGAGGGGGCTTATATCCCATGGATAAGATGGAACAGATTATCCTGCCTGCAGCTGCACTCTCCTCATTCCCTGGGATAGCCATTGTCCATCATCATCTCCCCACTAGGTGTCCTGGGTGAGTCCAATGAGTCGTAGAGTAGGAGTTGCAGCTCCACCGAACGTTTGAACCCAGCTGACACATGGGCAGCCAGTAGACTCTGCTCTCTGGAAGTACACCTAAATCTCTGGCATCACATATAGGTTTGAATAGAAGAAACAGATGGACCATTGCAGGGAAGACATATTTCAGCCAGACTCTGTTACTCTCAGGAGCAAGGATTCCAAATTAGGGCCCACTGATAAGGCACCAAACTCTGGGACTATCTGCCCTGACATAGGACCTGGATGTCTCCAGAGCCCTCAGGAGCCCTTCTGTTTGGGGTGATATCCATATTGGAAGTCTAGGAGGTCCTACTTGGATGTGCATAAACGTTACCTCTGGGATGACCTCCTGGCTCACTTTGAAGTCTCTTAGCCCTATGAACTCATTTGTCTTTACCATTTCCCCCTTTTATTTCAAGTCTTTTCCCAGTTGTACTGCCCATTGGCATTTGTTAGTAATCCCTCGTTGCCAGGGAGTCATGTCCACGCTGGGACTCCAACCTACCCTTCCCAATCCACCCACTCACCAACCCTGGACTACCAAACCCAACAATATCACAACCCACCTCTCCCATCCCCCCAACAAACAACCACACTCCATCACCTCACCACAGATTATGTCCCTATGGGTGATTGAATGTTTGCTTTGTAAATTCACAACTTTTACTATACACTTATTGTTTATGTATGTTCATGTATAAATGATATAAAAAAAAAAATAATAATAATAATAGTAATAATAGGGTGTGCTGGGGAAAACATTTTGGTTAGTAGTAATATTTTGAGGATGCTCTTTAATCATTATTTAAAAACGTTTAACAACAATGCAAGGTATTGGTGGTAGGGTGAGGTATGAGAGCCCTGTATAATGTTATGTAGGTTTGTTTAGTAAGTTCACAACTATTGCTATCCACTTATTGTTTATGTATGTTCATGTATGAGTGATACCGTCAATAAAATAATATATATATATGTGATTCCCCTATACCCCACCCCTACCCCTCCCATGCTTTTCCCCATTTACAACATCTTTCATTAATGTGGTATATTTGTTACAATTGATGAATTCATATTGCAGCATTGCTACTAACCATGCACTATAGTTTACACTTTGCATTGCACAATTTTATAAGTTTTGACAAAATGTATAATGGCTTGAATCCATCATTGCAAGATCATGCAGAACAATTTCAGTGATCTAAAAATGCTCTGTGTTCCATTTATTCTGTTTTTCCCTCCCCTTCCCCACTCCCCTCAGACCTTATGGTAACCATTAAGTTTCAATTTTTGAAGACTAAGATTCATAGTTATATGCAATAATATTGAGGGCTTGACATATTGGTCTGTTTAATTTTATTGGACAACTGCCTATGCTCTCAAGAGATTCCCGTCTATATAATTGAGAACATAGCAGGATTCTCCTGGATGGGAATTTGATATTTTCTTGTTTATTGTGTGGGTCTCCACCCACTGAGATAATACACTATGAGAAAATGAACACTTTCATATTCCATAGAAGCCTGCTCCAGGTGCATGCTACACCACATATGCCCGCAGCCCCGACGCCTTGCACTAGTAATCATCCCCTGTCATATTTGCTAGAAGAATATTCCTGCCTTTGCAGTTTTAACCACAGACCTACAAATACCCAGAGTTTACCTGCTCTTTCTTCCAGCTCCATGGATAGTCCAACCCACCCCCCACCCTACATCCACTCACATTTGAGCACCATCGACCCCAATCACATCACTACACCAGATCTCCTACCCACTGGGCCAGGCAAAGAGTCTTTGCAGGGTATCAGTTAAATTAATTATATCAATACCCTCATTTTGTAAATGAAAAATAAAGTGTAAAAGGGCATCACCAAGATCACTCAAAAATAATTTTTAATCAATTTGCTTTTGCCCTGTTTTCCCACTTTTAGGTGAATAAGTTGACAACTTCAATATTACCACATCACATTCAGAAACTGAATATGTTCCTTGCATAACAAATAATATTACCAAAAGGGAAAATATTTTACTTATTTTTTTCCTGTGGAATATAAAAATAGAGAAATGACAAAAATAAATGAATGGTACAGAGAGTAATAAATTACTCTAAAATTAACACCCATGTAATGACTACTTTTGTCAAGATATAAAACATTGTCAGGACTCCCAAATAAACCTGCACACATCTTCCTGGTCTACAACTTCCCATCCCCCTAAGATTAACATTGATGCAATACTTATGGAGATTAATTTGTTTTTACATTTCTTTTCACTTTTAACACCCATATATGCATCCCTTAACAATATAGCCTATTTTGTCTGTTGTGAACTTTTCATGTTTGTCTCTTTGTTCTGACAGCTTTCCTTTAGTAAGATGGATTTAAAATTTATTTAAAAATGATTAGTGTTTCTATTTTATTAATATTTATTTTTTCACTATTCCCTTGTATGCATATAATCACAATTGATGTATTTATTTTTTGGTTGCTGAATTATTTAAGTTGTTATCCAAACATGTAGCTTACTGCATGTGTTTGTGTGTGTGTGTGTGTGTATTTACATGCATATGTGTGGTTATATTTATGGATATTTCTATTTGCAAAACTAGGAGTAGAATTCCTTCTTTTTAGGGTACAGATTTCTTCAGCATAATGAAACACATACAAAGTGTTTCCTAATCTAGCTATTAGGCTTTACATTATCACCAACAGGATTGTGAGTTCTTATTGCTATTGTTAGGTTTTTAAATTCTTCACCAGTCTGTTGAATATTTAATCATATCCCATTGGGGTTTTAATTTGCATTTCTCTAAATACCATTGAGGTTCCAACCTTTTTATAATTTATTGGCCATATAGATTTCTTTTTTGAAGTGAGAGTTCATGGTTTTTCTCATTTATTTTCTTTTTGATTGCCCCATTTTTCCTTATTTATAAGAGTTTTTAAAATGTATTTTGAGTATGAGTATTTTTTCAGTGATACTTATTGCAAATATTTTCTTCCAATATTTGAATTGGTTTTCTCACTGTCTCTCTAGTGTGTTTCAGTGAACAGATGTCTTTGATTTGTTGGTTGGTCAAATTAGTCAAATTTATCATTTGTTTTTTTTTTTGTTATTACTCAGAAGCAATTGTCATTAGTTAAGTAATATGTTCTTCTATATTGTTCCCTGAATATTTATTATCTTTGCTAGATAGGTCTAGAGTCAACTGAAATTCATATTCATATGAATACTATGAAATTGGAGACATATTATTATTTCCAAGTGAATTTACAAAGAACCCTGCACTATTTATTAAAAAGACAATCTTTTCTCAACCCCTATACAATTCCATGTTTATCATAAATCAAGTTCCCATATACGTAAAGTATTTTTCCAACACTTTTTTTCTTTTCCATTAGTTTATTTGTTAATCCTCACATCAATTCCTACAGAGATTTGGGTTTTGAAATCTGTAGATAAATTTGAGAAGAAATGTCATCTTTGCAAAATTGAATCTTCCTATGCAAGGATATGATATTGTCTCCATTTATTTGAGTATTATTTAATATCTATCAGAAAAGTTTTATAGTTTTCTCTACAATTATCTTCCTTAACTTTTCCTAGTTTTATGTCAATTTATCAAATCTTATACAGCTATTGAGATAATTACAATCTTTGAATCTGTAAATATATGGATGAATTGTATTGACTAATTTTTGTAAAAATAAATTCAATTTTGCATCCATGGGGTAAATACATCCTGGTCAATTATTATGTCTGAAAAATATTTTTCTAGATTATTCCTTGCTTATGAAGTTAAATTTAATTTGCTAATATATTCTCTAGAAATTTTTATTTTATACTTACAAGTGAGACTAAAATGATCCTTTCTTATATCAAGTTTATTTGATTTCACTGTCACAGATGAGCAAGTGTCACTCACATAGCCTAGGCAGAAAGTACAATCTGAGAAACAGATTTAGATACAAATATTTTTTTGGGTAATGTGATCAGTGAGCTGCAATGAAGGCCGGGTTGAGCCACACAAGGAATAAAGAGTTCTAACACAAAGAAACATCACCATCAACTTGTTCACTGCAATAAATGACTCGATCAGACAGGACCTGTACTTGGAAATGTTTATCCATTGTCAGAAAGTGGAAGTATTTTTCATTTGACTTTTTAATGAAAAGCAAAAAGTTTCTCAGTGTTGTGTATAGAAATATTAATGATTCTGAATCCCCCAAATCATTGTAAACATGTTGACCACAATTAGATTGTAAAGAAATTAAGAAAAATCCCTAAAACTTGTAAATATGTTGACAGTTAGAATATACCCAAATTGAGAAAAACATATTTTTGCAACAAGTAATAACCAGACATTTGTGTGATGATATGATATACACTGGCTAGATGCCAGCAAGAGGGGCACTTCTTATAAAATCCCAATGCAGATGCCCCTTTGGCTACTGCCAGGTAGAGGCCAGCTACAATCCAGTTGCTCTGACACCCAGATCCAAGGCTTGTGGCTGAGAAAAGCCCCTGTTTCTCTCAATGCCATATTGTGAACAGACCAGGACCTCCTGCCAACCATTTTAGAAATTCCCTGTCAGACTTGGCTCCAGAGACTTCAAAATAAAGGCACCTGTCTACTTTCTTTGGGACCTCTGGCTGATGAACTTTCGAGACTCTGGTGCCCTCCACCTTGAAATGTGTTGTGTGCCCTTCACCTGTGTTGAGGTTTGGAGCTGTATGAACCACAGAAAAACATGTTCATAAATTTAATCTATTCCTGTGGGAGTGAATCTATTGTGAAAAGGGCCTTTTGATGATTACTTCAGTTAAGGTGTGTCCCACTTCAATCAGGATGGGTTTTAATCCTATTAGTGCAAGCCTTTAAAAAACCTCATAGAGAAACCTCAGAGAGAAACACACAGAAGAAGCAGTCAGAAGCTGAACATCAGTGGAACCCAGAAGAGGAGAGACAATGAGACCCTGCCAGGTACCTTGCCATGTGATAAGCTAAGGACCAAGAATTACCAGCAGCCACTCCCAGGATGCCAGTCTTTGGGAAGAAAGCATCACCTTGATGACACCTTTATTGGGAATTTTTTCCTGCCTCAAATCCATGAGCTAATAAATACTTACTCTTTCAGCCATCATTTTGCATGCTATTTTCTTGAGCAGCCAAGTAACTAAAACAACCTTGGTTGTACTGGCAACTTGTATCAGCAAGCAAATAAGTTGCACTGAGCATCCAAACTATCATCATTTTGAATCTGCTTTCACATGCTGATTTTACTTTCAATTTCAATCTGGGATTTAAAAACTTTGTACTGATCTGCTGCTGTGTTCCTTCCTTCAGTAGCAAAGTCTCCGTGGTGTCTGGTTTGTCTGCTCTTTGGCCTTTCACCATAATTTGCATGGCAACATATATTTCAAAATGTTAGAGGAAAAGAGCAATATAAATCCTATGATTTTAAAGAGTAAGCATCAATAATGACAGGAGCAGAAAAAAGCAGGAATTATTAATAAAAATAGATAAAATTATACAATAAAAAGGACTAAAAAAAAACAAAAGATTGCTTTTTGCAGTTAATAAAACTGGTAAACCTTCACCTCAGACCTGACGCATCAAATCATTTTCTACTCTAGGTAAAATGCATTGCACAACATTTATAATTTTAAAAGGCATTAAGAGAATAAATTTATTAATAACTAGAAAAGGGTAAAGAAGTTTTGATTTTTGTGAACAGATATATTAGGTTCATTGTATGATCAAAATGATGATCATTTCCATAATATTTGGGCATGAGTTCAATCTAAAATTCTGTTTAAATTTTATAATCACATTCTATGTTTCTAATTGACAATACTTCATTCTCTTACATTTTTAAAAATATGTGAAGTAATAGACCAATTCCTTGGATTTTAGCCACCTTCATCATTTTTCATGTCAACAGAGTACATTCTGTTCTATTGCAAGTTATTAGGGCTCAAAATTAGAAAAAGTCACTTAAGAGGTGTTTCAGATATTCTTCTACAATTCTGGGCTTGATGGATTCAGAATAATAAATAAGTGTTAAGATGAAATAAAAACATTAACAGGAGAAGAAAAGTAATTCTTTGATTGAAATAAATGTGCTATATAAAATGAAATGAAATGTTTTTTTCTCATATAACTCAGTTAAAATTTCTACTAATTTTAACTGATATTTATATTTAGGAAAAAAGAAAACAAAATCTCAGATATGTTTTGCATCAATGAACTTCTGTATTTAGTTTTTTTCTTTAAAAGAAGTATAATGATAAGGGTAGAATACTCATTTCCATTGTTTATTTCTATACATCTTCCAGTTATAAAATTAAGTTTTAAAAAAGAAATGCTGTCATTTTACATATTCACATTTAACATTAAATTGTTTTACCTCTTTTACCTTAGAAAGCAGTGAAATGATTTGATATTTTCATTGCTCCCTGCACAGTTTTACTGAGCTATTTATGACAATAAAAATGGTAATTTTTTTCTAAACATATAATAAATCAAATTCCATCAGTATGTTAGTCATTTATTTTTTTCTTTATAAATGTGCATTACTTAGCATTTTCCTTTGTGCTTTATTATATGTCACCATATTGTCCAATTAGCTCCTGTAGTTTGATATGTCTATTCTGACTAATGTAGCAGTGGAAAATTCCAACTCAATTTTCACATTGGAAAAATGCTGACTATTGACAATCATTGATATTTCTATAAATCACCTAGAAAAGTTAATTTTATCTACTTTGAATTTCTCAGTTTTCTTTACTTTTCAAATTAATTTAAATTGTTTAAAAGTAAAACGGCATTGTTTAATGTAGCTGTTTTTATTTTGTTAAGAGTCATCTATGTTATACTTAAATTAATCCATTTGATCTACAACTTGAATTTCTCAAAGTAATTTCCAAAATATAATTTGAATCCTTTCAACACAGCTTTGAAAATTACAATCACATTTTAAAAAAATATATTTTTACTAAAGAAGTTGGGAAATTTACAAAACAATCATGCATATGTGTAGAATTCCCATACAATAACCCTCCACCAACACACTACATTGTTGTGGAGCATTTGCTGCAAACCATGAGATAATATCATTAGACTATTTCCACTAACTATGGTCCACAGCATACACTTGGTATATCCCCTCCATAGCTCCCTATTATTAACACAATACAACTTGAAGCAAGAATATGACAGTACTGCTGTTGACTATAGTCCATATGTTATATTAATTATAATTTTCCTTTACTTCTCCACATTCATATCACCTTAATTAGTGATGTATATTTGTTCTAGTTCATAGAAGGACATTCTTGTATTTGTATTATTAACCATGATTCTCCTCCACCTCTGGGTTCACTATGTTATTCAGTCCCTAGATTATTTTCTAACTTTCTTTTGTTGACATTTATATCCCTAGACTACCCTTTTCAGCCACAACCCCATTTATAAACCAGCTGTGTTAGCTCTACTATTATAATATGTTACCATCAACTCTATCCATTTCTACACTTTTACAGTCAAGTTAATTAAAACATCTACATACATTAAGCATCAGTACAGCTTCTCAGTCTTACCCTTATCTCCTAATAACCTATACTCTAGGATTTAAGTCCTTGCATTTTTTCTTCATATTTAGTTCATATTAATGAGACCATGCAATATTTGTCATTTTGTTTGACTTATTTCACTTAGCATAATACCTTCAAGGCTTATCCATGTTACCATATCTGTCTTAATTTCATTTTTTCTTAGAACGGCATAGTATTCCATCATATGCATATACCACAATTTGTTTATCCTTTCATCAGTTGATGGACACTGTATTGTTTCCATCTTTTGACAATTGTGAATTATGCCATGATAAACAACAGTGGGCAGATGTCTGTTAGTGTCACGGTAGGCCTTCTGGATATATTCCTAGTAGGGAAATGGCTGGATCAGATGGAAGTTCTATATTTGGATTCCCAAGGAACTGAAAAACTGTCTCCACAGAGGCTGCACCATTTTACATTCCCACCAACAGTGAAGGAATGTCACTATTTCTCCACATACTCTTCAGCACTTATAGTATTCTGTTTGTTTTTTTAATAATGGCCATTCTATGTGGTGTGAGATGATATCTTATTGCCATTTTGATTTGCATTGCTCTAATAGCTACTGATAAGGAACATTTTTTCATGTGCTTTTTGGCCATTTGTGTTTCCTCTTTTGAGAAATGTCTATTTAATTCTTTGGCCCATTTTTAAATTCGATTGCATGCTCTTTTATTTTTGAGTTGTATGATCTATTTATATAGAATGGAAATCAAATCCTCATTGGATATGTTGTTTCCAAATATTTTCTCCCAAAGAGTGGACTGCCTTTTCACCTTCTTGATGAAGTCCTTTGAATCACAAAAGTGTTGAAGTTTAAGGAGGTCCCATTTATCCATGTTTTCTTTCCTTGCTCCTGCTTTTGGTGTAATGTTTAAGAATGCACCACTTACGATCAGGTCTTGAAGATGATTCCCTACATTTTCTTCTAGGAGTTTTATGGCTCTAATTGTTTTATTTAGGTCTTTGATCCATTTTTAGTTAATTATTGTGTGAGTGTGAGAAAGGGGTCCTCTTTCTTTCTTTCGGATATGAATATCCAGTTCTCCTAACACCATTTGTTGAATAGACTCTTCTCCCCAAGATGGGGGGGTGTGATAGCCTTGTCAAAAATCATTTGACCCTAGATGTGAGGGTCTGTTTCTGAACCATAAATTTAGTTCCATTGGTCTATGTGTCTATCTTTATGCCAGTACTATGCTACTTTTACCACTGTAGCTATATAATATGATTTAAAGTCTTGAAGTAAAAGTACTCCAACTTTTCTCTTCCTTTTTAAGATATTTCTGGCTATTTAGTGCCCCTAAAGATTCTAAATAAATTTGATTATTGTGCTTTCTATTTCTTAAAAAAAACTGGAGGAATTTTTTTATCACTGAATCTGTATATCAATTTGGGTAGAATTGACATCTTAATGATAGTTTTCAAATCCAGGAGCACCAAATGTTCTTACATTTATTTAGGTCTTTTTAAAAATTTCTTTTAGCAATGCTTTGTAGTTTTCGGAAAACAAGTGCTTTACATCCTTGGTTAAGTTTACTCCTAAATATTTTATTCTTTTAGTCACTATTGTAAATGGAATATTTTTCTTGACTTCCTCCTCAGATTGAGTAGTACTACTGTATAGAAACACTGCTGATTTTTACATATTAATTGTGCATCCTGTCACTCTGCTGAAATCATTTATTAGCTCTAGCAACATTGTGGTCGATTTTTTTAGATTTTCTAGGTATAGGATCATGTCATCCACAAACAGTGAAAGTTTTCCTTCTTCTTTTCTGATTTGGATGCCTTTTATTTCTTTTTCTTGCCTGATTGCTCTATCTAGAAATTCTAGCACTATATTGAATAACAGTGATGACAATGGGCATTCTAGTCTTGTTTCTGATCTCAACAGGAAAGCTTTCAGGATTTCACCATTGAGTATAATGTTGGCTGTGGGCTTTTCATATATGGTCTTTATTGTGTTGAGAAAGTTTCCTTCAATTCCTACCTTTTGAAATATTTTTATCAAGAAATAATGATGGATTTTGCCAAATGCCTTTTCTGCATCAATTGATAAGATCATGTGATTTTTATTCTTTGTTTTATTAAAGTGGTGTATTATGCTGATTGATTTTCTTTTGTTGAACCGAACTTGCATGCCTAGAATAAAGCTTACTTTATCATGATTATTTTTTCTTTTTATGTGTTTTTGGATTTGATTATTAAGTATTTTGCTGAGGATATTTGCATCCATATTCATTAGGGAAAAGGGTCTGTAATTTTCTTTTTTATAATATCTTGATTTGGCTTTGGTATTAGGGTGATATTAGCTTCATAGAATGAGATTGGCAATGTTCCTTCTTGTTCAGTTTTTTGGAAGAGCTTGAGTAATATTGGTATTAAATCTTTGAATGCTAGGAATAACACAACAGTGAAACTATCTGGTCCTGTGCTTTTCATTTTGGGGAGTTGTTTGATGACTGAATCTATTTGCTTGCAATTGGAGTTGTTGAGGTCTTCTATTTCTTCTAAGGTCAGTGTGGGCTGTTCATACATTCCTCTGAATTTTTCCATTTCATCATTTCATCTACATTGTCTAGTTTGCTAGTGAACAGTTATTCATAGTATCCTCTAATGATCTCTTTTATTTCTGTGAGGTCAGTAATAATGTTCCCATTACCATTTTTTATTTATTTGCATCTTCTCTTTTTTTCTTTGTCAGTCTAAGGGTTTGTCAATTTTGTTAATCTTCTCAAAGAACAAACTTTGGTTTTGTTCATTCTCTTTACTGGTTTTCTGGTCTCAATTTAATTTATTTCTGCTTTGATCTTTGTTATTTCATTTCTTCTGCTTGCTTTGGGAATAAGTTGCTGTTCTCTTTCAAGTTCCTCTAGCTGTGTAGTTAAATCACCTATTTTAACTCTTTATTCTTTTTTAATGTAAGCAGTGAGGGCTATAAATTTCCCTCTCAGCACTGCCTTTGCTGCATCCCATTGGTTTTGATATGTTGTGTTCCCATTTTTATTCATCTCCAGATAATTATTGATTTCTCTTGCAATTTATTCTTTGATCCACTGAAAATTTAAGAATGCGTTGTGTATTCTCCATACATTTGTGAATTTTCTCTTTTTCTGCCTGTTATTGATTTCCAATTTTATTCCATTTTAATCAGAGAAAGTGCTTCATATAATTTCAATTTTGTTGAATTCATTTAGATCTGCTTTGTGACCCAACATATGGTCTATCTTGGAGAAAGATCCATGAGCACTTGAGAATAATGTATGTCCTGTTGATTTGGGGTGTAATGTTCTGTATGTAATGTCTACTAGGTTTAGTCCATTTATCATATTATTCAAGCTCTCTTATTTTATTGATCATCTGCCCAGGTGTTCTGTCCAATGCTGAGAGTGATGTATTGAAGTCTCCAACTATTATTGTAAAGTCATTTATTTCTCCCTTCAGTTTTGCCTGTGTGTGTTTTTTTTTCATGTAATTTGGGGCATCCTGGTTAAGTTCATATACATTTATGATTGTTATTTCTTCCTGGTGATTTTCCTCTCTTACTAATATATATTACCCTTCCTTGTCTCTAATAACATTTTGCTATTAAAATCTATTTCATTCAATGTAAGCCTTTTTTTTTTTTCTGGTTACAGCATGCATAGAATATCTTTTACCAGCGTTTCACTTTCAATCTATTGGATCCTTGGGTCTAAGGTGTGTCTCTTGTAGACAGCATATAGATGGCTCATATTTTATTATCCATCCCATTAGTCTGTATCTTTTGATTGTGTAGTTTTAATCCATTAACATTCTATATTATTATTGTAAAGGTAATTCTTACATCACACATTTTGATCTTTGGGTTTTATCTGTCATATTTTATTTTAGTTATTTTTACTGGCATAACCTTCATTTCTAGACTCTCTTCTAAGCTTCTCTCTCTTATACTTTCTTTTCACACTGTAACACTTCCTTTAGTATTTCCTGTAAAGTCAGTCTCTTGGTTACAATCTCTCTCAGTTTCTGTTTATCTGTGAATATTCTAAAGTCACCTTCATTTTTTGAAAGACAAACTTTCTGGATATAAGATTCTTGGCTGGAAGTATTTCTCTTGTAGTATCTTAAATATATCATACCATGGACTTCTTGCCTCCTGGTTTCTGATGAGAAATTGGCAGTTAATCTTATTGGGTAGCCCTTATATATTATGCAGCACTTTTGTCTTGTTGCGCTTAGAATTCTCTCTTTGTCCTTAGCATTTGACATTCTGATTACCATGAGTCTCAGATTTGTCTATTCAGATTAATTTGTATGGGAATACATTGTGCTTCTTGGACACAGATATCTATGTACTTCAATAGGGTTGGGAAATTGTCTACCATTATTTCTTCTAATATTCCTTCTGTCCCTTTTCTCTTCTCTGCTCCTTCTGGGACAACCATGACACATATGTTTGCATACCTCTTGCAGTCATTTATTTCCTTGAGATCTTGTTTAATTTTTTCCCGTTATTTTCTTCATCTGTTCTTTTGTGTGTTCACTTTCAGAGGCTATATCTTCAAGCTCACCAATCCTTTATTCTGCCTCCTCAAATCTGCTGTTATATGCCTCCAAAGTATTTTTATATCACTTATTGTGCTTTTCATCCCCATAAGATCTGCTGTTTTTCTGTGTATGCTTTCAAATTCTTCTTTGTGAAAACCCAATATCTTCTTAATATCCTTAATCTCTTTAGCCATCTCATTGAATTTACTAAGGAGATTTGTTTGAACATCTATTATTTGTTGTCTCAAATCTTTTATGTCATCTGAAGTCTTATCTTGTTACCTTAACTGGACCATATCTTCCTGTTTCGTGGTATGGGTTATAATTTTTTGTTGGTGCCTTGGCATCTGACTTACTAGATGTATTTATTCCAGGTGCAGTTTCTATTTTAGCTTAGGGCTTTCTTGCCCTTTTTCCCATTGCAGGTTCTGTTGTAGGAACCAAGGATGTAGTTGGTACTATAGACTGTGGAGGCAGAAGCTACCTGTGTTGCCCCAGGAACTGGTGAAACTTCTCTCACCTTTCTCTTCTGCCAGAGGTAGAGACAGAATCACAGCCATGTGTAGTAATCCAAATAGTGCAGGCCAAGCCTGTCTGTAGTTGTCTGGAGAGACTGATGAAGCTTCACATCCCTACCTCTCCTGCTTGAGCAGGGATGGAACTACAGGTGCGGGCAGGAAACTAAGCTGTGCAGGTCAAAACTGACTGTAATTAACTAGGTAGGCTCACATAGTTCCAGCCACCCTTTCCCTGACAAGGAAAACCAGCCCCCCTCCTATTCTATGGAGGGTGGTCAGGAATGGAATCAGGGCTGCTCAACAAACAAGTCCATTTAAGAGGAAAGCACCTTTAGTCACCCAGAGGGGCTGAGGTAACACCAGCCCTCTCTGATCTTATGTGTGGGATGGAGGTAAAGTGCCAGGCACTCAACAAACCAGTCCTTACAGGCTGACAGTACATGTAGGTGTCCAGAGAGGCTGAGGAAACACAACTATCCTCCTATCTTATTGTGGGGCAGGGATAGAGCTACATGTGTCCAAGTATCTAATTTCTAGGGGTTGAAAGCACCAGAATTTGCCCAGAGATGCTCAAGAAACACAAACCCCCTTTTAACTTAGAGTGGAGTGGGGATGAAATCAAAGGCACTCAACCAACCAATCCATGTGGGTTGACAGCACCTGCATTTGCCCAGAGAGGATGGGGAAAAACTGCCCCTTCCTTGTCCTATCAGGGGAGCAGATGGAGCCACAGGGGTCCAACAGTCTAGTCGTGCAGGCCAAATTTTCTTTCAGTTGCCCAGATAGGCTGAGAAAACACCAGCTCCCTCCTATCCTATGGGAGAGAGGGTGGTGGAACACCAGTCATTCAACAAACCAGTACTGAACGTGCCTGCATTTGCACAGGTCCCCTCCTATCCTGTGGGGGCAAGGAATGGTGCTACAGGTGTCTGAGTATCCAGTCTCTGTGGGTTGAAAGCACCTGCATTTGCCCAGAGAGTTTGAAGAAACAGCAGCCCCCCCTCTTATCCTATGCAGCAGGGGAGCAGGGGTGGAATTGAATATGCTCAATAAACCAGGCCATGTGGGCTGAAAGTACTTGCAGTTTCTCAGAGAGGCTGAGTATACACAGCTCCTCTATTCTATGGGGTCTCCTCTATTCTACTGGGGATCAGTGATGGAACCCCAGGTATCCCACTATCCAGTCTGTGCCAACTGAAAATGCCTGCAGTTGCCTGGAGAGGCTGGTACATGTCCCACCAGCTTCCTCTCTGCTGGAGGTGGGGCTGGGACCTAACTAGGGCTGAAATCTGATCTGGTGGAATGAAGCTCGTCCCTACCATCACTGTGATTTTCAATCATCCCTGCTTCCCCTTTTTCCTGGCATGGTGCTAAAATGCTGGCTACTGGCCTATTCCTGACTTAGACATGTTCAAACTTTAGCTGTAGTTAGGGCTATACTTTAGCCAACCAATATACTAATCGGTAGCTGAAGTTGGTGCCTGACTGTCTCATCCTACTCCATTTTTAGGAAATGTAGCTTCCAACTCAAGCCATGGAATAGCACCCAAGATGGTTGCTCTGCCACAGGAGGATGGGTACCATGCAGCTTCACTGCAGATGGGCAGTCTTCTTCTTCCATTCTTTCAAGGATGTTGCAGGATGCTATTCTGGTCTCCTGGGTACCCCAAACAGGTGCTTTAGATAGCTCTGGGTAATTACTAATTGCCATGTAGGAGGAGCTAAGTCTTGGAGTACTCTGCCAGCATTTTATCTGTCCTACTATCCATTTTAACCAAAAGTATATATGAGTTTATACAAAAGTAGCTTTAATACTAAGATATCTCTAATTTAAATTAGACAACTAAATTTAAAGGAGAAAATAAATTTATAATGAGGAGTTCTGCCCAGGACACAAAGAAAAAATCTTGATATTTAATTAAAATATTTTTTAGAATTCATATGAATGAATGAGTTTCACTATCAACATAAGAATAATCATGCTTCCTTATTTCTTTGAAAAATTCAATTTTCTATTTAAATGCAAAACTATTTCTAATATTTTGAAGCAATACCAAATTCAATGTCATCAAACCAATATGTATCACATAATATAAAGAAATTTAGCATAGATGTAATTTCAAATGGTGAAGTGTCTCATAATTTTATGTAAACTAATTTTAATATGCTCTTATATGTTTAATATAAATAACCCGAGTGACCATGGTTTTCACAATTTTATTCTACCGTGCAGTGAAGTAAAAGCATTCTGATTGCTATTTATAAATAAATTGCATGAATATATACTTTGAACACTGTACGCTCTAGTACATTGGAGTAAATTTGGAATAAAATCTGGGTATATGCCTCTTCAATTTCATCTTGTGTGACTAAGCATCAGTTCCTGATTTTCTGGGATGGTGCTTAGAATTATTCTTTTTAGAAAAGCAGGTTCATAAAATTCAAGAACTAATGACTGATAATCTTAAATGATGCTCTGTGTTTATAAAAAAATTTCTATCTGGATTCCACTAGTCAAGAGGATAGATATTAAAATAACTATGGTACAGATAAAAATGAAAGCTAATATTTAATATTAAATATTTCAGAATGAAATATTTGATATAATAGCTACAGTTCTTTTTAAAAGTAGTCTATAAGTTGAAAATTGTCTTTACATGTGATAATATATGGAGTTAACAAATGTAATAAAGGTCAAGAATCTTACTTCCAGAAACAATTGAAAAAGCTATGGAGACCGTTTTTCTTGACCTTTTTTCTCAAATTAAACTTCTGTATGAGTATGCACAAGTGAATTTACAAAATTTATTAACAGCCTAACAATTATTTTCTCAGTCAATGTAAAACCATAATTTTTTTTAGTTAATGAACATAAGTAATAAAGGAAAATCCTTTCAATAAAAGCTAATTTTCCCAATGTATAAGTTCTAGCAATTCAACCTTATTTACTCTAATAAAATAATGACAGCAACAGTTCAACTATTTAAAAAATAATTTCACTTTAAAATGCTCACTGCATTTTATACAATAGGGTGATGTAAATCTCAAAGATACTTACAGTCTATGGAGTACTTTACTACTATAATAAACCCATAATTCATGCAATGTCCAAATATCAGAGTTTAAAATAGTCCCAGGATACTTATTAAGTATAAAAATTAAACAAATATTGAAAGAAAAGTTTATATTATACCTTAAAATCTAACTTTGTTGAAAGTCAATTTTGAAGGGTTTTGTTTAATTGAAATGTACTAAAACTAAGTTTGGTGAAGAAAGCCAGCTGACAAGTATTGTGAAATGTCAATAAAGGTATTTGAAAACTAGATGGTTGTAATGGCTGTAAAACTGTTATATTCAGTTGTCAATGTTTTATTTCATAATCACATTGAGATGTAATTATTAACTATTAATTACTAATACTTAATGATGAACATGAGGATAATGTCTCAGTTGTTTTCACATACATTATTTCCATCTTTATATTAGTTTAGTAGGTACTATGTCTCTGCTAAGAAATGATACTAGTGTTCAGGAAGGGTGCCCTTGTATATCCAGGGACACCCAATTCATAAGTGGGAAAGCTGAGGCTTAACTGAGGATGCCCAAATTCAATCCCAATGTTTTTATTATCAATCAAAATGCTATTTTACTTTCAACTACTCTATTATAAATGGCCCAAAACAACTGGAATTACAATTCAAATGAAATATATCAAAGTGCTTGTTCTCTTATTTATCCCCCAATCTTTCCAAGTGCAATTTCCACATTTATCCTATTGGTACCCATTACATGAGAACCTCTGTATTGCCTTAGTTTATAAATGCATATGCATCATACTTAAAGTTATTCCCTGAGGAAAATATTTCTTTACCCTTTGAACTCACTTATCAAATTCTTACCATTGTCCATTGTTATTCCTATCTCTGATTTGAAGGCTGTTGGGAAGCCCTGATATATCTGTTATATGACCTATGAGAAGACTGAGTGTAATAAATCTATTTGGGGATACAATGGTTGAAAATCTAAACAATTTGTTTTCACATGGTGAAGTTTTATGTGCTTTTTGCAACGTAGGGGTCAGTTACAAAAAAGAAGTAATTATAATATCATGAATTATGGTTTCATGTAAACCCTATTACATTTAGAAGTAATGGTAAAAAATACTCTGGGTTATCCAATAATTTCTATTGCTTTCAGCCATTTTTGTGATTATAACTTAGTTCTTTTGATAGTTGTAGGAACATACAGCTCTTCATATTCATTAGTCAATTATTAAATTATAATAGCAACTGATATCATATAATCTGAATACCTTTGCCTAAAAGCAGTATATAATAAATACATTAAAATTCTGGAAAATAATTTTAAGCCTATACCACATCTAAGGAGAATATTTATGGTAATAATAATGGATAATTTAGTATACTAACAATCTCTTATTACTGTTTTAAATTCTGATATTACTATTCATTTAAATGTGCAGACTAAAGCAAATTTCAGAGTAGGTAGAAAAATATAATGCTCTTTCAGCAAATATGGATATTCTAGCTAATTAAATTAAAAAATATATAATGCATTTTATACTGATAGTCACTTTTGGAATATTTAAAAAAACTTCTTTTATAGTAAAAATATATACATTTTACACTAACCCCCAAGTGTTTACTATAAAACTATCAAAGAAAATAGAAATAATAAAATATATTTAGAGAAGCCTATCCATGATTGTGCTGTTAGGTAATATTCATTATGGCCCTTTTAGGTTAATCACCTCATGGGGTTTTTATTTTAGTGAAATATACATGTTAGTTATAGGGCTTATTATAAAAATAAAATGTGTGTTAATTATTTATATATAATTCATACAAAATTTCATGTGTTTACCTAAATCTGAAATTTTAGTTCTCAAAATGAATTGAAATTTTATCTGAGCCTTTACCTGGTCAAAACCAGAATGAATATTTTCTGTAACTTAAAGCTTTTGAAATTGGGCATTCTGCAAACCTCTGTAAGCTTCTCTAAGAATCCCAAGCTTATTAGCAGTGGTGTCTTCATGGATGTACAACCTGCACCAGTGCATAGGATACTGTGTTCAAAAAGCTGCCATGTTTGACTTAATGTGATGCTGTATTAACCTGAAATTCTTAATATTTGAATTAGAAGCCCTTTATTTTTAATTTATAATGAGTCCCATAAATCATGTAATCATCCCTGCTCACAAGGTGGCAGAAAATGGAAGGTGAGATTGTAACTTTGGCTGGAGGGTAAACTAAGAGAGTAAATAACAATTGTTGTATGTCTCCAGGCAATCAAGCTGAAAGTTTTTATGTCCCACCTCCATCTCCCAATCTGTAATATCAGAAATCACAATATTATTAGTAGATTAAACTTATATATTCAAAGGCCAAAAAGCACTCTTATTGATTGTTTAAGTTCATATGCAAATATATTAATATAAAATGACTCAAAAGCACAAAAAATAAAATGTTTTATAAGCTCTAATAAGCAAAACAAAGCACCAGTTATGGCAATATTAATATTAGGTGAAATACAATTTAAGATGTCAAACATTAAATGGACTAGAGAGAGTTATTATAGCTGTAAGAATTTTGAATTAATTTAGTTACTATTGAAAATGCTTTTGAATCTTATGTGAATATTGACAAATATACAAGGAAGAATTTATTAATTCAAATAGCTTACCTAGGAACTGATACATCAAGAAGAAAAGTTAATTGCAATTATTTAAAGATTTGTTTTTTAAAACATATTAAATTGAGACTAATGAATATATAGAAATCCATGTTCCAAAGAGAAAGAATATAAATTATTTTCAAGATCACATGACATAATTACCAAAAACAATGTACAAAATACTTGAAAATTTTTAAATAATGCCAAATAACTGATAATACAGAGTACTTATTCTCAGATCACAAAGCAATGAAATTAATGACCTAATCATCATTAGAACTCCAGAGTAATAATCATTGGAGGAAAAATCCATTGATGAATGCTAAAATTCATGGAAAATACATTAAAGAGAACAAGATATTTGCATAATCTAAAAGTGTCTCCCCCAACACTTACAAATCATGATGATGGGTTTACCGTATGACCATACATACTTTGTTATCCCTCCCTTCAGAGGACAAAGCTTAATCTCCTCCTTTTGAATGTGACCTGGACTTAGTTACTCAATTTCAACATAGAGAATGGCAAAATGTAAAATATTAAATGTAAATTAGAGAAATCTTGTAAATAACAATTTAACGAAGTTATCACATTAACATCATCAGTGATGCCATGGTCATATCATATACCTCTTGAAATGATGTGATGAGAAAGTCAAGCTGCTTCTGTGGTATTCTTCCCAAAAAAACATGTCTTTTATCTAGTTATGAGAAAATATCAGACAAACACAAATTGAGTGATATTCAACAAATCTATCTTCAAATGTGCCAAAGTGACTTCTAGTCAACAATCATGGAATTCCCCTGTTTACCAGAATACACTCCAAGGTGCCATTCTCTTGTGGAATATTTTAACAGATAGCAAGAACTGGCAGAGAAAACTCCCTCAATACTGTGGAATACAGATAAATGGTTACAGTAACAGGATGAGTGCTAAATCAAGTAAACACAGCTTTAAAACTTGTAGAAGAGGCTCATGAAGTCCTTGTTTGGCCCTTCACATACCCTCTCCAATATGGAGAAGAGCCAGTCTGCACTCTTGGTGTACTGACCCTATTCCAAAGGAGGAAGAGTAATCTCTATGCACATACTGGGGTGCCTGTATGTTGTAGCCAATCTATGTGGTGGTAACCTAAAACCTCCCAGAGTTTGACCTGCAGGCAGAAGCAGTTTACAAACAGTAAAGGCAGTGTTATATAGCAAAGTCAAAGCATCCCAGGGCAACAGATTACTGGTTTAATACGTACAATAGCGCACCCAGGATGGGGGTCTATTTCATATGGAGTTAGAGACATTCATATTCTGGTAAACAGGGGAATTCCTAAGGCCATGAACAAGCTTAAGCAAACCAAGTTGTGGGCTCAGAAAAAAGCACAAAGCACCCTGAACATCACAGACATCTCTAACTGTTCTTTGTCACTGGAGGTGCAAACTCTGAGGAAAAGCAGCAGCCAGTATAGAGCCAATTTGCAAAGACTGTAAATGTTGTTTATTTATGTTGGTTTGCTTCTTTCAATAGCTCCTAGCAATCAAGGGAAACTCTATACTATCAGTACCAGGATACAAAATTAAGAAACAGACATCTCTGGAACTAAATACCAGATATCACATATTAAAATATACAGTGTGCAACAAAAGATTATAGAACCAAGAAAGAAACAGGAAATTCAAAGGTACAAGGTAAAAGTTCAGATCATCCATGAAGAATATCAGCTTTTGGACATAAAGAAGAGTGAAAATGATCTTCAATATGCTCAAGAGATAAAGGAAAACATGGAAAAAGAACTAAGGGGTATCAGGAAAACAATGAAGAAAAATATGAGAATCTTAAAAAAAAATAAAGTAAAAAAAAAGACATTTTATAAAGGAAGCAAAAAGAAATACTGAAATTGAAGACCACAATAACAGATATGAAAAATTACCTTGAGAGCCTCAACAACAAATTAGAGAAGGCAGGAAAACAATTAGGGAAGTGTAATACAAGACAAATGAAAAAAAGTGAACAGACCCTAGGAGACTCGTGGGATACCATTAAACATACTAATATACACATTGTATGAGTTCCAGAATTAGAAAAGGGAAAGGGGCAGAAGGATTAGTCAAAGAAACAACATTGAAAACCTTCCCAAATTTAAAGAAAGATGTTTTAGACAAGATAATGGTGATGGACAACACCCACCCCTAAAAACAGAGAATGCCTACAGCTTCAAGTGGGACAGTTCCATCCATCTGCCCCATGGGACATAAACCCCCTTTCAGTTGGAGGTTGGGTAGACATCACCACCCCACTGTCCTTGAGTTTCAAAAGACATAAGGGGGGAATGCAACTATGGACCAAAATAGACTTATTATTATTGCAGAAATGGAAGAACTTGTAACATTGATCTAAAGATAGTGATTACCAGAGATTCTGAGGGGAGGGGAAGGGAAGAATAGATGTACATGGGGCATTTGGGGATGTTGTAATTGTTCTTCATTGTAGCAGTTTGATATTATTTATGAATTCCAAAAAAGATATTTGATTATGTTTGTAAGCTGGTATGTTCCTCTGGGCATGATACCCTTTGGCTGTATTAGATTCAACTGAGATGACTTTGATTAAATTATGTTAACATTAGGGCTTTGATTCAACCATATCATTAAGGCTTACATAGTTGAGTCCTCATCCCCTTGGTGATCTGATAAAACATACTCTCAAACAGAAGTAGATTCACAGAGATGAACACAAAGGAAGAGAGACAGCTTGATAGACATGGCAGAGGCCCCGGGAAGAGAGATGAGCCTGATAGTCTACAGCAGACCTTGTGGAGAGAACAGAGCAGCTGAGCCCAGAAACAAATGAGCCTGAGGAAGAGAGATAGGCCCTATGTCAGCCTACAGCTGAGAGTAAGAGAAGCTGGACCCATAGAGACTTAGTAGGAAAGAGCCTTCACAGATGTTGCCCACTATCTTGCCTCAAAACGTGGCAACAAAGTGGTAAGGAAATAACCTTGAGTTGGACTCTTTAGGGCCTTGTAACTGTAGGCTTCTACCCCAAATAAATATTCTTTATAAAAAACAACAGATTTCTGGTACTTTGCATCAGTACCCCTTTTGGCTGACTAAACATGCATGATATTGCAATATACATTTTGTCAAAACTTATAAAACTCTGCAATACAAAGTGCAAACCATAATGTAAAGTATAGACCCTTGTTAGTTGCAATGCTTTAATATTTGTTCAACAATTGTAACAAATGTGTCACATTAATGAAAGATTTTATCAATAGGAGCAAATGTGAGGGGGAAATGGATAGGATATATGGGAATCTAAAACTTCTTTAAAAATAAAGTTAAAAAAAGGAAATAAAATGTATGACCCAATTAAATGCTGTTTATAAGTGACTAACTTTAAATTCAAAGGTAACAGTCAGTAGAAAGTGTAAGACTGGGGAAAAATATTTCATGTATCTACTAACTAAAAGAGAACTGAGACAGCAATATTAATATCTTACAAAATAGACTTTAAGTAAAAAAGTGTTAAAAAGAAGAAAGTTCACTATG
>PVKH010005193.1:0-22400 GCA_004027955.1 Chaetophractus vellerosus
GAATAGCAAGATTTTACTGAATACGTCAACCGAGAATGAAAATTAAATTGAAAACTGCATGACATCAGATGATCATGAAGACTTGAGTTGCCTGTGACTTTGTTATGAAGAAAATTTAAATGCTGGTGGTAAAAATAAATAATTACATAAATGGAACTTTCTTCACTACAAGGTCCTTTGGCAAGAATTTTGCTAAAATGGGTATGTATGCAGAGCACAGATTTGGAGAATCTTTCAGGCTATTGAGGAAAACAAATGATTCTACCTCTCAGGAAGGAAATATATTTATTAATATTTCCACCAAAAGCAACTTTTAAAAATGCATGACATTGCCTTCTTTGGTGTTTCAGGAATCATTCCTAAATGAGTGGTTTGTGGTAAAGCAACTATGTTGCTATTGGTACTTCCATATTAATAAGAGACTTGTTTCTTATTATATTATGACACTAATATAAATACAGATGTTAAATCCTACATGCAGTGCTAGCTCACTTCAATCATTATTATACTCTAATACTGCTAACAGTTATTGCTACCATATTGGAATATGTTTTATGAATTAGAAAATTTGTAAGTGATTTACAGATATCACTTCATATAATTCCTCTACAATGCAATGGGCCAGTAACACTCTTATTTTACAGATGAGAGAAAGATACTAAGAAGTTATGTAAATTTCCCAGACAACTGGAAAGAGGTGGAGCCAAAGTCAAATCCATGAATCCTGTGCTTTGTACCCCCAGATTATATAGCAAGAGGATCTTGCTCATTAATCCATAGTGTTTTATTTCAATAGTATAAATGTCTCATTGACTAAGACATTTAAAAACTTGATTTTTTATTTTTGTTTAGCTATAAGTAATTTAAAACATTTTATTGTTATATTGAAACAAGAATAGATATAATATGGAGTGGAATACAAATTTGCATGTTTTTAAAAATAATCCACAAAGCTTCTATGAAAATTTGGATTTATGGAAGGCTGTTCTGAATTATATGATTAGGCAGTGGGGACAGCACTCACTCTCCTCTGTCCCTGGAATTCATTGGGGGAAGGTATAAGGCTCACCCATTCTAGGGTTTCTCCTCAAGCCTGGTACATAGACTGTGTGGTGGCTTGGGGTGATATACACCAAAAAAACATGTTCTTAATCTTACTGCATTCCTGTGTAAATAGGACATTTTGATGAGATTTCTTCAGTTAAGGTGTGGTCCAGCTGAACATGTTTGGGTCTTAATCCTGTTACTGGAGACCTTATAGAGAAGACCAGAGAGAAGCCATGCAGAGCAGCCAGAAGCTGGAAGTCAATGGAACCCAGAAGAAAAAGGAGAAGACACTGCCATGTGCATTGCCATGCAATGGAAAAAGCTAGGAACCCTGGTGATTGCTGGCCAGCCAGAAGATACTGATCCTGTAAGAAAGCAAGCCTTCTAATCTCTAACCCCGTGAGCCCATAATTTCCTGTTGTTAAGCCAACCCATTGTGTCTTATATGGTTTAGCAGCCAGAAAACTAAAGCAATTTTGGTACTAGAAAGTGATGTACTGCTATGACAAATGCCAAAAATATGGAAATCGCTTTGGAATTAGGTGATAGGTAGATACTGGAAGAATTGTGAGGACTCAAAAATGAGTGAGAGCTGTAGATAAAGTTTATATCCTCTTAGATAATACATAATTCATCATGAACAGAAAGGTTTTTTTAGAAATGGACATTAAAGGTACCTCTGAGGCCTTAGAAGTAAATGATGAATGTTTTATTGGAAACTGGAGGAATAAATTGGCAAAGAACTCAGCAGAATTGAGTTTCAGAGTTCAATGGAAGGCATAACTAAGTAATGAACTTAGATATTTAAGTGAGGAGTTTTCTAAGATAAGTTTGGAAGGTGAAATCAGACAGGAAAGAGATAAATTGAGGACTGAACTATTAAGCACAAGGAAACCAGCAATTAATCATTTAGAGAATTCTAAGCCTGTCCAGATAATGTGCTCTGACAGTAGGGCCAGTAGTGTCTCTGATGAGGGACCACCCTGAGCTCTGGGGAAGTGAGTCCCCAGAGGACAAGGCTCCATGTGAAGGTTTAACTGCATAACCTTTTCTTAAAGAGGTTATGACTAAACATGGGTTAGTCAGATATCTCAGAGGAAGTCAGAATTGGAAATACAGTTATCCAGGAAATAACCTGTGGAAAGTACTAGTGTCTGATGGCTTAAGCCTGCTTAGATGACTTGCAAAGCAGGCAAGGTTTTTGCAAACTTTGTATTTGCAGAACCACTGCCATCCCGGACCGTTCTTCCATTGTATATTAGAAGCAGATAACTTGTTTTCTAGGTCCCACAGGTCCATCAGATAGAGGAATTTTGCCCTAAAATGGACCACACATATAACAGATTTTGACGACACTTGGATGTAACATTGTTCTAAATGGCTTAAGACTTTTGAAATGTTGTGATGAAATAAATGTATTTCACATGTGAGAAGAAAATGAATTTTTGGGGTCCAGAGGGGGGACTGTGGTGACTTGGAGTTATGTACCCCAAAAAACATGTTCTTCATCTTAAATCATTCCTGTGGGTATGAACACATTGTTAACAGGACCTTTTCATGAGGTTTCTTCAGTTAAGGTGTGGCCCAAATGAATCAGGATGGATCTTAATCCTATTTACTGAAGGCCTTATAAAAAAAGCCACAGAGAGAGAAGCCATGGGGAGCAGTCAGAAACTAGAAGACAAAGGAACCCAAAAGAGAAGGAATAGATGCCTCTATATGTATTGCCATGCAATGGGAAAGCAAAGGAACCCAAAATATTGCTGGCCAGCCATCAGATTCTGACCCAGGGAGGAAGCAAGACTTCTAGCCTCTGAAACTGTGAACCAAAAATTCCTCCTATTAAGCCAACCCATTGAATGTTATTTGATTTAGCAGCTAGGAAACTAAGACTGCATCAGAGTCCATATTAGTTAATTCACCTGCACAGATGAGCTGATCTCTTTACATTGACATTCACCATCTCCTCAGAATAACATGAGAGAATAGAAGGTGGGCTGAATAATTTTTTTAAAGACATAATTTATTTTGAAATAATTTTGATCTTACAGGACAGTTGCAAAACTAATTAAAAATCCATACAGATAACTCCAACATACACCCTACCTAGATACCCAGATCCACCAGAACATTGAACATTTTGCCACATTTGCCTTATCATACTATCTATCTGTCCATCTATCTATCTTTCTATCTGTCCATCTCTCATTTATCTGTCTGAATTTCCAATAAGGATAAATAAATTACGATGGGATCTGAGGGAAAGAATTTTTAAAATGTCAGCAGCGCTATGGATCTCTGTGAATTAAGAATGGGCCCAGGACCAAGCAATTCCAAAGTGGGAAGTGGGGAGTATCATTGGGGGAAAAAAATGTGTCTTCCTCACTGTTTTGATTAGCAGCCCTTGTTGGGGAAAAAAAAAAAGACTTTCTATTTCTTTTTTGTTTAAACAGAGGGTCTATTATGGCCAAAAAAAGAGAAGTGAGAAGTTTTTTTCATTCTCATTGTATAAGTCAGGGTTGTCCCCTTATCTTACTAATAACATCTAAGCTCAGAGTTCTTCTTTATTTTTTATGTCCCTTTTATAATTTAAATCTGAATATTTCCTTTGAAATAGAATGATGAAACTATTCTTCCTGTGGATATATTTGTAGGGTAAAATTAATATTTAATGCAAAATAATATTGAGAGAATATTATTGAATGTAAAAATATCTCTTAAAATGAAACTTAATTCCCATTCTGTTTTATTTGTATAAAATATTAGATTATTTTCTCTTTCTTTAAAATGAACTACTTTATCTTGATGAGTTTCCCCTTTTCAGTGAAAAGTTCTTCAAGTTCTGACTCTCTTTAGATACTGGTATTTTCTCATTATGAAGGAAAATATATTCCTTTTTTAAATTATAAAATCTGTAACAATTTAAGGGAAAAATATAAAAATTATCCATAAACCTCAGTAAGAAAAAAACCACTATTTACAGTTTAGTTCATACCATTCATAATTTTATATGTGCATATATGCACATGTATAAAACTTTTATAAAATATTTTTCAACATTAATACATATAAAAGTAAAGCAACATTTCAAATGACTACATATATTCAATTGTATGCATGTACTTTGCTTCCAAATTTGTATTATTATAAATAAGGTTTGATAAATGCCCTTGTATCACATAATGCTAATTTCCAAGAGGATTTAAATGATTATTTGATAAATAAGACTTAATAAGATTTTTAATATCTAAGATAAATGTATAATTTAGAAAGATGAACTTGTGGGCTAAACAAGAGACAGTGTCTACCAGCTCTAAATGTGTATTCCAGTTGGGGCTTTATATTAGCCATCTTTTGAAAATAGTGTTCAATAACTATGTCAGTCTACTTCAAGACTGAATGTGTTACCAGGATCACATTTTCCTAGTAACTGTAAAACACGGTTTTGCAAGTCATAGTCTTATGATGCTTATGATGCTTGCCTCAAGCTCCTCAAAGAAGTTTTGGCAAACATGTCATTTATCCTCACAATGCATCTGCAAGAAAGGCAGGAGGTAGAAATAGTATTCCTTGACTTTCTTTCTTTCTTTTTTTGTAATTAACAGCTTTATTTCCAATTCACAAAAGTAAAAGAACAGAAAAAGGGAGCTCAATAAGTTATGGAAACATTATTCCTAAAAAGTTCTTTTTCAAGCACTGTTAACTCATTTAATTCCAACTGCTAACTCAGTTGTTCCTCTACTGTTCAGAAAGAACACAGATTAGTTAAATGACATAGTCATGGTCTCCTTATTAATGAAAAAAAATGAAGAAGAGAAAAAATGTTTAATCATATTCATATCTCATAAAACCAAACCCCATATTCTTTTTTTAACTTTAGAATTAATATAGGGAAGTGGATGTGGCTCAAGCAATTGGGCTCCTGTCTACCATATAGGAAGTCCAGGGTTCAATTCCCAGGGTTTCCTGGTGAAGACAAGCTGGCCTGCACAGCGAGATGGCCCACACGGAGTGCTGGCCTGTGCAGGAGTGCTGGCCTGCACAGAGAGCTGGTGCAGCAAGATGACGCAACAAAGAGAGACACAGAAGACAGACAATTAGAGACACAGCAGACCAGGGACCTGAGGTGGTGCAAGAGATTGAGCACCTCTCTCCCACTCTGGAAGGTGCCAGGATTGGTTCCTGTTACCACCTAAAGAGAAGACAAGCAGACACAGAAGAACAAACAGCAAATGGACACAGAGAGCAGACAGTGAGTGCAAAACAATGAGGATGGGAGAATAAATAAATAAATCTTTAAAAAAGATGAATTAATATAGTACCAACTTGGCTTTTGCTACAAAAACATTACAAAGTTAACTATAGTCCATAAATTACATAACTTATATTTTCCCCGTGTATCACCACACTCTTAATACCTTGTAGTAGAACACTCCTGTATTTATATTAACTTCAATTCTCATCTATTTCCAAAAACATTGTTATATATTCCCAATATTATCCTCCAGCTGTCCTCCAAATAACATTCATCTTCCTAGACTACTCACTTCAGCTATTATCATATCCATAAATCAACAGTTTGATACATTCATTATAATGTGTTATCATACCATCAAGTCCAACCATTACCACATATTTACATTTGACCTTATTAAAATTCTACATACATCCAGCATCTTGCCTCCCTTCTCATCCAATAGCCCATCTACTCCCAATCTAACTTCATAGTCCAACTCGATAAGTCTACTCATTATATTTAGTTGATATCAGTGAGACCATACAATATTTGTGCATTTGTGTCTAGCTTATCTCACTTAACATATTGAGGATATTAATATAATATCCTCAAGGTTCTCAATGTTGCTATGTGCTTCCCCAATTGATTTCTTCTTACAGCAGAATAATAATCCATCATATGAATATACCACCTCTTGTTTATTCATTCATTGGTTGACAGACACTTAGATTGTTTCCATCTTTTGGCAATTGTGAATAAAGCTGCTATGAACATTGGTGTGCAAATATCTGTTCACATCCTTGCTTTCAGTTCTTCTTAATATATTCCTAGTAGTGGGATTGCTGGATGATATGGCAGTTCTCTATTTAGTTTCCTGAGGAACCGCCAGATCATATTCCACAGGGGCTGCACCATTTTGCAGTCCTACCAACAAGGAAGGAGTGTCCATATTTCTCTACATTCTCTCTGGCTCTTAAAGTTTTCTGTTCTTTCTTTCTTCTGGATATGGATATCTGGTTTTCCCATCACCATTTGTTGAATAGATTATCCTGACCCAGCTGAGTGGGTTTGACAGCCTTGTCAAAATCACTTGCCTATAGATGTGAGGGTCTATTTCTGAACTCTTGATTCAATTCCATTGGTCAATCTGCCTATCTTTATGCCAACACCATGCTGTTTTTGTATCATTGTAGCTAGATAATGGCTTAATTTGAAAACAACTATGTAAAAAATTGACTTCTGGCATAGCATTCTTGATTCTTTGATCAAGAAGAGTAATTCATATGGAAAATATATGACCAATTGATAAGAAAATTCTCAGAATACTGACACTGGACCCCTCCTCTCATTTCTCTCTTGTTTGCAGTCAAATCTGCTTGCTCCAGGAGAAGCCTAGGCAAAATGTTAGGAATGCCAATTCCAAGCCTTCAGCACCCTCTGGGCCTTACCCATGATACCTTGCAATTCAGCCAGTACAATGACCCTGATCCCTTATACTCGCAAATCGATGGCCTGGGCCTTCTGCAGATCCTGAAGGGGGAGGGTACATGAATATCTCAATAAACTAATCCATTATGGTGTGCAAAGTAAAAGTCCTAGGTTTATTTTCAAGGAAAAGTGAATATTAATGGTGGCATTATGAAGAAATTGTTATTTTGACAACTCAAAGAAAGAGGCTTTTTGTCCAAGCAGGAGGGAAGTCTGTACCTGGCTTGTCCTGATACCAAAGATCACGTCAGCCTGCCCAGGTCAGGCCATAGAGAAACCATCTACTTCACCTTAGGTTTCTTGCAGATATACCTGTATGCGTGGCTGCTTCTGACAAAACATTCCTACTGAGTTATTTTTTATCAGCTTTTGACTTTATTAGAGATTTATCAGCTTTGTGGATTTCTTGAAGCATAATTCTAACCACTGCTTTAGTAGGTTTTCCTCTCTTCCTTATGCTTCCTTTATTTGGTGATTAGCATGCTAACTAACACGTGCTAGGCTGTACTGAACACGGAGAGTTATTTCTCATTAACCGTTTTGAACATTAAAAAAAAATAACACATCAGATTTTCTGTGCTCAGCCTAAAAGCTATGTCTCTAAGCCATCCTTGCAGCTTATAGCAATAAGAAATAAGCAAACACCCACTGAGCATTTCTGGGAAAGTTTTGCTTTCTTGAAAATATGTACCATCACTTTTGCCTGATCTCCACCTTATTCCTGAAGGTGAAATAGATATTTTAGAACTATGAGGATTAAAGCTACATTCTACAGGTGGGAGTAAGAGTCTAGGTCTCTGATAGCTCGTTGGAACCATCTCTTATCTATCATCTCGATTTCTTGTTACTTAGAAAAAACACACACATACATTTTGTTAAGCCACTAGAGTTAGTTCTTTGCATAATGAAATCAAACGCAAGTCTATTACATAGACACTTAGTCAATTCAAGTGAGGTGCATGAAGACCCTGCACATTGAGACAATACAGGGTAAAATGTAATGTTTGCTTAATCAAGAAAATTCAGGAGATAACTCACCTTCCAGAATAAGCCCATTCATTCAAAAGTAAAAATTAACAACTTTTCTTTTTGGATTCTCAGTCCCACTCTTCTTCACTAGAGAAGATAACATTTAGCTAGCTATAAGCACCTTGAAATTTCAAATATATAATTTATACAACATTTTAAAATTGAGTTCACATTTGATGATACATGAAGAAGCACTAAATTAGGAGCCAATCACGATTTGCAGTGCTGTGTGATTCTCCTAGAATATTGATTAAAAAATAGATGCAAGTGTAATCAATAATGCACATACATTCAATCAGGAATCTTGATTTTTGCTCAGTTGTTTAATTGAAATCTCAGAAACAAGGCACTTCTAACTTTCTGTTATGCTAAGGAACGACTTTTTTCTCCATAGAGGTTTATTTTTATTGGCCTTGTTCTTCTGAGATGGGAAAAAAGTTTATGCTCATGAAATATCCATCTCTCTGTATTTTAGCAGTAGAATATAAGCAAAACTGAACATTCTACTTGTCTGTACATCTAGAGTCAGTCATGCTATTCAAGGGACAAAAGAAAATATTATCAGGATGCTTTCCTATTTAAAGAAAGGAAATCCTCTGCCTAGAAATACATATAAATGCAATGTCGGTGAAAAGCATAAATATTCAATTTTTAGACCACTTACTGTATATTTTATATTTACCCCTAATGATATGTAGAGAATGGAGGATCTCTATTCTTTGCCATAACAGAAAAGCCTTCTATTTGGAGGAACTGCTCCTCTCACATTCACGCCATGCAATTACAGATTAGCCAATCACAGTTCTCTACCCTCTGATCTCTGACTTGTGCACTTATTAAAATTTGATCGTTTAGCATTTTCCACTTTTATTTTATAACTGGAACTCAAAGAAAAGAGCTCCATTGTCTTCATGACATGAATTTAAGATTCTAGAGATTTTTGTGATAAGGAATCAGGCCTCCAGGGACAGCAAACATGAGAAAACTCAATCATTACACAGTGGAAAGCAAAGAGGAAAGGTGGAGGGAGATCTCTTCCTTTTTCATGAATTGTTCTCTCAGTGAGTTAGTTCTCTACTTTGACTAAATTAATTTTCTTCCCTAGCCTTTGAAACCATACTTTTTAAGAAATAGAATAGCATGACTTATCACTGATTTAACAAAACATTTATTTAATATGTACTATGTTGGTGATACAATGATGAAATCCAGTCTTTCCAGAACTTATAATTCAGTGTATTAGTCAGCCAACACATTAAAATAATTCTAATATAGTGTGATATATTGTGATATATATAATGTAATATGATAAGTACACAATAGCTGTTTCAAAATGTTTTGAGATATCAGAAGAAAGGGCAATTGACAGCAAAGTTAGAGAAGGTATCAAATAAGCTGTGGTATTAGAGCTCCATCTAAAAGATGTTGGAGAATGAGTAGAAACAGTAGAAGAAGGTAATGGGTAGGTAGATGCAGATACATGCATATAGGAAGGGGGGTCTGGAACTACATTGCAAAGTTGGGAGAAAGCTAAGTATCTTGCCATATTTAGAACATGAGCTGTCTCTGAATTAGAAGGGGACTTGAGATGAAGCTGTAAATGTAGTTAGAACTGGATGTTTTAATAGGACGAGATACACCCTGTAATGGAAATGCAGCCTTTGAAAGATTCAAGGTAAATAATGGGAATGACACTGTATTTTTGAGAAAAATTCTGGGGGCTTGACAATTTAAAAAAAAGTAAATTAATGAATGGATTATTAAATAAAGAAGCTGGAAATCGATATTCCTGTTAGGAATCTCTTATAATAGTGCCTATTAAAGATAAATGGAGCCCATAAAGGATAGTAGTCATAGCAATAGGAAAATTAATCACTTAAGAGTATTCTAAATGTGAAATCAACACTGGAGAATCTATGTAATATCAGGAATTAGAATGAGAGGCCCCTAGAATTATTTTTAGCTTCTAACGTGGTCAAAAGCTAGAAGAATGTTGATATTATATGATGAAATCCTTATGGACTATGGGACAAAAATATATAGGTAAGGCTTATTAATCCAAGCTTGAACTAATGGACACACCAAGAAAATATGTCCAAAGGTCAGTTGTAAACTATGGGACTAGAGATTATAAGGTTGATTATAGTTATAGATAGTAAGTTGTGGATTCAGTAAAGTGTAAATGATGGCAGACTGGGAAGTGTATTAGTCAGCCAAAAGGGTGCTGATGCAAAACTACCAGAAATCTGTTGGCTTTTATAAAGGGTATTTATTTAGAGTAGAAGCTTACAGTTACCAGGCCATAAAGCATAAGTTACTTCCCTCACCAAAGTCTGTTGCCATGTTTTGGGGCAAGAAGGCTGCTGATGTTCAGCCTTCCTCTTCCTCTTAAAGCTCCATGGTCAGGATCTCTAAGCTTTGTCTCTCTCCCTGGGGCTTGATTCTCTCCAGGCTCAGCTGCTTTGTTCCCTCCACAAGGCCAGCTGTGAACTGTCAGGAGAATGGCTTATCTCTTTTCCTGGGGCCTTCTCTCCTTCCTCACAACCAAACTCCTCTGTGTGCTTGCTTCCCAGGACTCCAGCCCAAAAACTCTAACCTCCCTTCTCTGCTGTGCAGTTTCTCTATGAGCCCCCGCCCACCAAGGGGGCAGGGACTCAACATCCTACTGACGTGGCCCATTCAAAGCCTTAATCATTATTTAATCAAGTAAAAGTGAAACCTCTAAATCCAATATAATCTAATAAGCCCAGAGGAAAAGACCAGTTCACAAACATAATCCAATATCTATTTTTGGAATTCATAAATAATGATAAACTGCCACACTCCATCCTCTGAATTCCAAAAAGACATTACAATATCCAAAAAACCTTAAATCAGTAACAATACTAAGTACAAAATCATATCATAATCAGTTTAAAGAAACACAGTTTGTCTTGGGGAAAAGTCCCATCTGAGTAGAACTCTGAACTTATAAAACCATTTATCTGCTTCCAATACACAAATGGACAAACAAAGGATAAACATTTTCATTATCATAAGGAGAAATTGGGAGGGAAACACGAGTCATGGGTCCTCTACAGTTCAGTAAACCTGCAGGACATACTTCACTAGATGTCAAAATCTGAGAGTCATTCTAAAGATGATGGTTTCTTCTTCCTGGGGCCTTATGGGAACCCTTTCCACAGGCTTCCCCAATGGCCATTTTCTTGGTTCCACCCTCATCAAGCATCTGGTTGGCAACCAAGCTCCAGACCTCACCCTTCAAGAGTGTTGGGTGATTGCCACACCTTGCCCAATCTTTGGGTTAGAGTCCTAACCCAAAGTACAGTGATGTGAAGTCAACATTCCCCCTAACCTTTGGCATACAGGCTCGACCCTTTCAGAGCAAGGAGTTGACATTTGACCTTCCCTAACCCACAAGAGACAGGTGCACCCCTCTCAGACATATGGGGTGCTGACCTGAACCACCCTAATCTTTGAGGGATGTGCTCTACCCTCTCTGTACCCTGGGGTGGCTAAACTCTCCCTGAACATCGGGTGGGAACATCCACCCTCTTCAACTGCTGGGGCAAATTCACCCTCTCTGTACACATGGGTGGGGTTCCTCTCTTGGCCCAAGGTGATGTCTTAATTCCAGATCTCAGCTTCCATGGTTTTCTTCTTAAAGCTGTTTCCCTTTCCATCTCTCCCATCAATGTCCCTTTTCTGTCCAAGCTGACAGTGGCTTTCTTCATACACTGCTCTCAAAAAGTTTATTGGTTTAGCATGCACGAAACAAGGGTCCAAGCCATCAGACAGTAAGATTTTCCACAGATCTTTCCTAGATAACTGCATCTTCAATCCTGATTTATAGGTTCCAAGTTTAGTTAAGTCCTCAAATGGGGCACTATCATCTGGGAGCTTGATTTCTGGAGGCTTGGAACTTATGGAATCAGTTTCTGGTTTCTTTGTGCCCAACAATTCAGTCCTCAGCATATCTCACTTGTCTAGCATTTTGCTACATGCTACAAGGAGAAGCCAAGCCGCATTTTCCAAGTTTACTTTGGAAAGTTCTTCAGCTGAATACCCAGGCTTGCCATTTTCAAATTCTGCCTTCCATAAAACACCAGGAGTTAATCTTGCTAAGTTCTCTGTGACTTTAAAACATGGCTCACCTTTCCTCCAGTTTCCAAAAATAGTGTCGTCATTTACTTCTAAGGCATCATATAAAGTCTCTTTAGCATCCATATCCCTACCAACAGTCTCTGCAAAGCAATATGGGCCTTTCCTGTCAAGTTTCTCACAATTCCTACAAAAAAATACCCCTTGCCTATTATATAAAACTGTTTCAGCATTTTGGTAATTGCAAAGCACTTCCTCATTCTTCAGTACCAAATTCTTTATTAGTCATCCAAAGGGGTGCTGATGCAAAATACCAGATATCTTCTGGCTTTTATAAAAGGTATTTATTTTGGTAAGAATCTTACAGTTACCAGGCCATAAAGCATAAGATACTTCCCTCACCAAATTCTGTTGCCATGTGCTGGAGCAAGATGGCTGCCGATGTTCTTCCTCTTCCTCTTAAGACTCCACGGTTAGGCTCTCTAGGCTTAGACTTTCTTCCTGGGGCTTGATGCTCTGCAGGCTCAGCTGCTTTGTTCTCTCCACAAGGCCAGCTGTGAACTGTCAGGAGAATGGCTTGTCTCTTTTCCTGGGGCCTTCTCTCATTCCTCACGACCAAGCTCCTTTATGTGCTTGCTTCCTGGGGCTCCAGCTCAAAAACTCCAACCTCCCTTCTCTGCAGTTTTCCCTTGGTGGGCAGGGACTCAATGTCCTACTGACGTGGCCCAAACAAAGCCTTAATCATTATTTAATATGTAAAAGTGAATTCTCTGAGTCCAATATAATCTAATACGCCCAGAGGAAAAGACCAGTTCATAAACATAATCCAATATCTATTTTTGGAATTCATAAATAATGCCAAACTGTTACCAGAAGTAATGTGATATCCCAGAAATAATGTAGAAGTTGAGAAGCTTAGAGTGAGACCAAGGATCCTAGAGAATATCAAAATTCATGGGACTGCAAAAAATTTCAGTGAACATGATTGAAAAAGAATGGTTGACTTCTCAGGAGGGTGATGGTCTGAATCCACAATCTTGACTCTTTTCCTTGCCAGCCCCTTCCCGGGCATCTCAAAAAATATAATAACCCTATTATATGAGTCTTGAGGTATCATTTTGCTACCAAGACCTTGAGCAATTCAGAAGTGCAAGAATTTGTGGGAGCAGCAGACCCTGAATGAAGACCAAGAAATTATTCTGCCTGTCTGTAATCAGTTTTGTGAGGATAGAGCTGTTTGTTACACTTATTGAGTCAATTCCTGGAGGAGGCTGAACAATCCTCTTGGTGCCAGTACCCCAGAAAAGGTTCTTCTCTGATGTACCACACACATAGTCCAGGTAGTTGGAATATGGTAGGACACTTGGTAAACCCTAAAAAAAAACTAAGGGGAAGGGGACCTTGTTTATCAGCTGATTTTATACTGCCTTACAGGGAAAAGGCAGTGGTTTCTCTCAGATGCAGCAATTTTGAGATCCACAAATCCTGACATGTGTAGATGTAGGGTAACCTCAACTCATGGGAAGGCAGAGAGAAATAATGATTCCTTTTTAAAAGACTCACAAAAGACAGAAAAGAAAACTAAGTTGAACAAGGTGGTTCCTTCTGAGACAAAATAAATGAAAATAAAGAAAAATGCTTAAACTGTAAAGAAATGTAGTGTCTCAAGAAGATGCAATTAGAGCACAAGAATGGCTTTCTGGAACCAAAGAAACATAATATTTGAATCATAAAATTTAGTACAGGAATAGAAAATGACAATAATCACTTTAGCGGTCCGAGAGTATAATGGAAAAACTAAGAAAACAAAATATAAAACTGGAAATCAAAAGGGTAAGGATATAGTCCGGGGGGGGGGGGAAATGCCTACAGGATCATGACAGATAATATAATTGTGAATTAGTATAGGAATAAGACAATAGAGAGTGGTATAGACTGTGGCTGAAATGGAGAGTTCATGCCCTACATAAAAACATCAGATTTTGTTTTTTAAACATTCAACTGGCTAAAAACTAAAATTATCTGCTGGTCAGAATCTGTAGTATATCTCTGTTTTAAGACCACTGAATCAGTTATTTGAATAACTACACTTCACACCACACATAAGCATACACAACATTCTATACTGTATTCTCTCCAAAGAAAGTATATACATTCTTTCATCATCATTTACTAAAAATTGATATACTTGGAAATAATTAAAACCTTATATACCTAAAAATAATTTATTTTGTAAGCTACATTACCTAATCAAATCCAATAAATCAGAAATTAACAAACAAAAATACTTGAAAAGTTGAACAGCTTGGAAGCACACAAACTAAGTTGAACCACATGAAATTTCTGATATTTGACCATTTTTGACCAACAAAAATAGTAATTCCATATGGGTCAAACTAATAAAATGCTTGATAAAAAAGTCAAAGAAAACTGAAATTCCAAGTTATATAGTATTAACAAAAATGCTGACATTTTATATGAAAGCTAATGTGAAAATCAGAGTAAAACTTTATATTTTATAAAAAGAAATAAAATCAATTAAGCATGCATTCTAAGAAACCAAAACAAAAATAGATTAAAGAGGAAAGTAGCAGAGTTTCTGGTTCATTATGGTAGTCTGAAGTTGTTTACACCAAATTCTCCCAGGAACATATAAATATTTAGTTAAAAAAATCAATAGCTTATAAAATCTACACAAAGAAGAAAATAGATGGGAAACTATCAGCAGATGAAAAATTTCAAAACAGTCCCAGGAGAAAGTAAATGGATGGAGGAGTCATGATGAAGATTGGCGAGTTCCTCAGTTGAATAAGGAGAGACACTAGAGTCTGAGGTGGTTGGCACTACGGAGCTGAGAGTGGAGGTGACGTGAAGCCATCTCAAATGGCTTAGAGCCATTTGTCCTTTCAGACCATGGTGAGATTCCACATCTATGGAAATCAAACAAGCTAGGGAGAACTAAGGCAACAAAGTCTTCCAGTCAGAATTTCTATCTCATTTTTAAACATAAATGGACAATTAAGGATCCACATACAACTAATGAAAGCCTACAGTATTAAACAGAACATCCAACTCGATAATTAGGAAAAAATTATGCAAATAATCTGATAGAATAATGGACAGTCAATCCACAGAAAATAACATCGAAATTGCCACATCTTGTATTGAAATACCCAATCAGCAAGTAATCAGGGAAATTAAAATTATAAATGTGAAATACCATTTCTCACCCACCACATTGGGAGGGAGACCCACACATTGCTGATAAGAAAGAGAATTGCTATGTCTTTGGTAAGTTATCTGACAATAGCTAATATAATTAATATGCAGAAATGCTTTGATCCAACTATTCCACTCTGGGAGTCAATCCTCCACAAGGATATATATGAATAATTTTGCAGCATTGTCTGTTGTAGTGTGTGTGTGGGTAAAACAATCAGCACATCTTTCACAATTCATATTTGTTGATCAGTGGTACAGTAGAAACAGCGAACATGATATGATGTGGGTAAAGAAAAACAAGCATAGTCATATTTTAATATGATTCCAAGTTTGGAATACCAAAAAAGAAAAATAATTAGAAAAATATGTGTATATCTCTATGCTTGTTTCTTTTTATCAGAACATAAAAAGTGGTCTTAAAATCTGCATATCACACGGCTAATGTTAATTGCTTTGGGAAATGTTAGGGTTTACTCAGAGGGAGGGAGAAATTGCTAGGCCTTTTTTAGTGTTATTGTTAAACCTCACAGTTGCCTACAGGTTACAGTAAATATATTTGCTGTAGTAATGTGAGTGAAATAGTCAATATAATGTGAAAAAAGGAAAGAAAGAAAATGATCCTAGAGAAAAGTGAGAAGAGTTGCAAGGAAGGAAGAGAAAACAGTACAATGCTAAAAGAGAAAGAAATCTGAAGGGAGGAAAAAAAAAAGCCAGGGCCATCACACAATCAGGGGACAACAAGAAAGATTTAAGAGCATTCATCAGACTGCAGTAGATTTGGGAGTAAGTGAAAGGTAAGGCATTGGAGATAGTGCTAGAACTAGAATGGATCTATATGAAAGAGAAAGACATACAGTGCAGCGAGTAAGAGTTTGGGCACCAGAGTCGAATAGACATGGTTGTCATTTGGTGTCATGATTCTTAGTAACTTGCATTGGATGAGTTACTAACTCTTAGGCTTCATTTTCTTGAAATTTTTATTGAATTTTCATTTGTCAAATGCTGAAAATTGCACACATCATTTGTGTACATAGGTTGAACACAGACATGTAAATAACACTCAATCAAGGGATGGATCTTCACAAATCCTGGGGTAGCCTCTTTGTAGTTACTACCTTCATCCTGACCTCTGCCATTAAAAATTAGATTTTTGGGATTTGAACTTGAATCATATTGTATATATAATTTTGTTTCTAGTTTCTTTTGCTTAACATGTTTGTAAGATTCACAGATGTTGTGTATAGGAATAAGGTGTTTATTCTCCTTTCTGTGTAATACACATTGCATAACCTCTCTGAACCTTACTTTCTTCATTGTTAAAGTAGAGATAAACATGTTAATTCTTCAAATTCTACATTCTAGAACTACTGTGAGAATTTCCCTTGTACCTGTTTCCTTCTAATTCTTTCCTGACTCTGCCTTTTCTCAGTGAAGTCACATTCTTATATCCTTATCTCCCAAATGGTTTTCTCCCTATTGCAGGTTTAGAAGCTTAATGGAATTTACAGGGAAATATCCTGTCTGGTTCTTTCCCTTCACACATGATTCCCTGGGTACTCATATCTTTGAGTTCCTTTGGTGGCTGCTCCCCTCCCCAACCCCATTTGGACTGAGGATCTGAATGGGGATGCCCCTTTATCTATTTATCTCCATGGGCCTTATTTATCAAATTGTATTTCTTGACTATTAATTCACATATTAATGAAAAACAACTAATTAACAATCAGAGTTTGTGATTACCATGAAACAACCAGCATAAGAACACTCCACTGACAGAATCCCAATCAAGAGCAAAGAAACTGGGTGCTAGGTTAACCAATGGGGTTCACAGTATGGGTAGATAACTGATTTTCCTCAGGTTTGGGGGTCCCCAGTGGTAAATATGTGGCCCTTACACATAGAACAGCTCACTTCCCCATCTCAAAACTTATCAATGGCTTGGCTTCCCATCACGTATAGAATAAAATTCAAACTACTTATCTTAGTCCTAAAAGAAATCTCTACATTATCTAGCATCTTTCCACCTTACTACTCTCCCTTTGACTACTCAGTTTCAAGTACATTGGCCTTATTGTCTTCTGCTAACACAACTCTCTCATCCTTTCTTTGAACCTGTCTTTTTGGGGGATACAATTCAACCCATAAAAATTTGTATGATTTTAATTTTACTTCCTCAGAGTGGTGGTTATAGACATAAAGTATCCAAATACTTAAATAGTATTAACAGAATAGTCACTTGTTATAATAAATGTACTTTAGAATAACCTGGCTTTCTCTTTGCTAAAACCTTTTTCTTCAGTTCATCTTATTGTTTGGCCTCCATGAAGGTAATTTAATTTGTAAGGCAATTTAACATAGCCCAATACTCATTCTTTTATCACATCCAACACATTCAGATAATTGAGCAAAGTTACATTAAGCAATAAGAGGGACATTTATCTAGTCCCCACAGCAAAAATTTTATGATAGTAAAAACTTTCAAGTTATGTTATTAATTAGCAAGGTTTCTAGAAATATGATACTTTTTATGGCCTATAAATCTATTAAAACACTAAAAAAGTATTAGTTAGCATGTAAAACAATTTGAATAACTCATTAAGCATAGTGAAGATAAATCAAGTGTATAGAACACTTTTTTCAAATACTTTAACATCTGGAAGGGGAAATATATAACCACAGTGGTAACTGTGATAAAAGATAGAAAAAAAAATAGGTGCCTAATGGGAATTATCCACAAAATCCTGTGTGAATTGAGTTGAAGAAACAATTATTTTCTGGATAGTAATATTGTAGAAAGCTTCATTGAAGGGTAGTGTTTGAGGAGTTCCTTGAAGGAGAAATTATTTTTGGTCATGTGAACATGACCTGGGAGGAAGAAGGACATCCCAGTATGAGGGAGCATCATGAGAAAATCCATCAAGGCTCAAACTTGGTATATATGCAAGCCACGGCAAAAAATCATTTGGGTTGTAGCCTTTAAATGGGAGGATATGTAAACTCGTTTGGAAAAGTTTGTTAGTACATATTATAGCACATTAGGAGCAAAGTTTGGATCTTAGAAGCAAAGGAAAACCACTGCACCTGAGGAAAATTGATCAAGCAGTAATGTGTAGTAAGGAAGCTTGTATGTGGGAAAGATGGGAGGGAAGGTAATCAGATTGGAGTGTGTCCTAATAAGCAAGACAAGAGAACCTGGACTGTGGTTATATCAGCAGCAATGGAAAATAGAGGAAATAGAGGTAAACAAGGCTTAGAAACTGCCAGTGGGTGGCAGATGAGCTAAAGAGGATGACTCAAACATGACTGAAGATTGAAGACTGTGTATTGGAGGGTGTGATGGTTAGGCTAATGTGTCTACTCGGCCAGGTAATTGTGTCCAGGTATTAGGTCCAGCAAGCACTGGACTAATTGTAATACAAGAGCATTTATGAACTTCGATCACCAGAGAGTTTACTGCATGGATGGCTGATTACATCTGTATCAATCAGCGAAATTGGATCAAGAATGGACGACATTTTTATCCATTCAGTTGACTGCCATAAAAGGGAACTGATTTCAACATTCAGAGAGAATTTCCCAGCTCATCGGTTGACAGCCAACTCCTCCTAAAAACTCATCAAGGACCCTTCATCAGTCTTTCATCAGAGCCCCTGGCTTGCAGCCTGCCTGCGGAACCTGGACTTGTGCATCCCCATGGTCACGTGAGAGACTCTTATAAAATCTTATATTATTAAAAGATATCTCCTATTGATTCTGTTTCCCGAGAGAACCCTGACTGAAACAGAGTGTTAGCAGACTTAAGGGAACGCTTAAGGAGGGAGCAGTTTGTAAAGGAGAGAGAACAGTTTCTTTTCACATGCTGGGTTTGGGGGATTAGGCATCAATCTATAGAGAATCAATGGGTAGTAAGTTTTTGGGTCCTGGAACATAAGATAAAAGTTAAAGTTGATAACGTGCATCTTAGAGTCTTCTTCAGGGAAGTGAGTGCTGAATTATTATGGATGAAAGAGATTGTCCAGGAAGATATGTGGAGAAGAGAAGGTTAGCAACAGTCTCCCAGGAACAAGCACATGTATGAAGCAATTGAGAAAAAGAAGCCAAAGAAGTTGTCACATCATTTAGAGTAGAATAAGAAAATACAGAGTCTCTGTTGCCAGGGAGACAGAGTTTAGGGACTAAGTAGTTGATCAATAATAGAAAATGCTCAGAGTTGTTGAGGAAGAGGGAGACTCAGGATATAGCCATTAATTTTGGGACCAAATCACCATCTAAGTTTTCCCTATAAGGTAAGCAGGAAACTTGGCCTACTGGGCACTGTGTGGTGCTAAGGTGAGCAATTCATAACAGATTTTGGCAGACCATTCTATTAAGTTTTTCATTCAACCTAGTGGAGTGAAGGGGAGAATTCAGATACAAGGTGAACAAAAACTGAAACCAGGGATGCCAGATGAACAAAGCAAGGTTCAGGTCAAAGCCAGGAGATTTGCCTGGAGACAATGAATTCAACTTTAAATGGAACTTGTAATCATGAGCTTGGGCAAGAAGGAAATCCTCATGGGCAAAGCCCTGACCTAGATGGAGGTGAATAATCCTATTGTGGAGAGAGAGTACCACCATTTTATCACATATATTTTGCTTGTGATCTGAGTTTCAGTATAGGATTTGTCCATGACTAGGTACATAACTGGGAAATCTGGAGAAGTGGGGGGTAGGAACTCCATCAGAAGTCTGTTTGAATAAGGGCTTTAATACCTGAAAGAGAATCCAAGCAGAGTCAACTGCAATTTAGACATAAACACGTGTGCCTGGAGTTCTGTTGGGCTGACAGAAGATTCTCTGCAACACTGAGGAGCCTGCTGGGATAGAAACCATTCCAAGAGAAAAAGAAGTCATCGATCATAAATACAACCTATAAAATCTGTAGTGGTCAGTGGCAAGTAGTGAATGAAAGCACAAGATCGTAACTGAAAGAGCTATTTCACCAAAAACTCTCTAAAATATTGATGAGCAATAAGTATTTTAACATAGTGTTCCCAGAGTGAAGGGAGGAATTTCCCCCTCACGTACTATATATACAATGCTGGCAGGATGACAACGTTAGAATAACAGAGGCAGTAGCCTGTGGAGGTATAACTAAGAAGGAGACTGTGGCGTATAATGGACCAGTGACAAAAATAGCAGGTCCTATAGTGACAGCAGGAGCTCAGTGGAATACAAGTGAAACATATTAAAACCTGTTACCATTCCAAAACAATTTGTGTGTTTGTGTGTATATGTGCATGTTCAAAAACATTTGCTCACATATATTTAGTTGGGAATGTCACAAATAGATAAAGGTCCTGCTCTGTGTAATAGAATCAATGCATCAGTGTAATTTGAGTTATTTTTATTAATGTGCCCTGGTTTACCCCACAGGGTTAGTGATTCCAGAGAAATTTGAGTTCCATGTGCAATTGAATAAATGTTCCCAGATATATCATCACGTCCTGCTACACAGTGAGTAGAACTGAGTTATAAAGAATAATAATGATCTTTTTAAATAAATGGGCTACATCTGCAGCTGTTGTAAGGGTTCCGGAGAACTTTGAAACTGCCCACTCATTCCTAAACCAACTGCTTGGCCAAAGCTTCTAATTAACAGGGACTGCTCCACCTTTATCTGCAATCTGTGTCTGATATTGGTTTATCCTTGATTCATCCTAATCTCTTTATCACCATCCTTTTCTTCTGTAGGCATTTGAGCTTCCAAATGATTTAGTATTCATGTTTGCTCACGTATTGAATAGGGGTAAAGAGTCTTTGCATATGCCACCATATTTGTCTGTGCAAAACTGATATATAAGAAGCATAATATAGTATGATTTGGTACATGGCATACAAGTTATGATGGCTTGAAGATTTGTCAATATCTTGAGAACCATGACAATCTTAGTCCTAATGATGAAAATAGAGAGCTTGGAGAAAGGACTTAGAGCACCTACAGAAAGTAAGTAGGCCAGGAAATATTTAAGGAAGGGTGAACTATAACCATAGGGCAATTAGTCTTTTTTCCAGTAGCCTCTGGGGTGACCTGCTTAGTGCTCTTTTTTCCATGTGAGAAGGGAGCAGCAGTTACCAGTGTCCACTGCCTCCTTGTAAACTACTTTGTGGTTAGCTTTGTAAAGGTAATCTGGCCTGAGCTAAAAGAGCCAAGAGGACTTAAATCTGAGAAAGTATTAGTGACTTGTCTAAGTCAATGTCATCTCAAGTGGGTCCCAAAGAATGCTAGTCTCCCACCACATATTAATCAGTTATTCTTGAAAATGGGTTCCATCCTCAAATGTGCTTGAGAAATTCTGGGTTAAACAAAGTTAGCTGGATTTATTTATTAAAGGCCTTCTTACAGCCTTAATATGCAATTGTCCACTGCCTTTATAAGAGGGAGGACATTTTGTAGAGTTCCAAAAGTTTGGCAGTTGAAACCTTGCTTCACTGAGTTTTTCATGAATGTATTTTTCCCCATAAAACTGTTTGAGAAAGGCTCCTCTAATTAGATGTTAATTACATTGCAGAAAAGGCCATCTAATGTTCTCCAAGTCTACCCCCCCCCGCCAAAAAAAAACCAGTCTTTAATGAGAGTGAGAGAAATATATACTGGCTATAAAAAAAGAAAATTTCACAAAGTAAGATGATGTATTAGTCAGCCAAAGGGGTGCTGATGCAAAATACCAGAAATCTGTTGGCCTTTATAAAGGGTATATATTTAGGGTGGAAGCTTACAGTTACCAGATCATAAAACATAAGTTACTTCCCTCACCAAAGTCTGTTGCCTCATGTTGGAGCAAGATGGCTGCTAACACTTACCAGTGTTCAGGCTTCTTGGGTTCCTCTCTTCCCAGGTCTCCATTTCTCTCTGGGTTTAGCGCCTCTGTTTTCTCCACAAGGTCAGCTGTAGACTATGAGGCTTTCCAGGCTTTGCCTCTTTCCACAAGGCCAGCTGTGAACTGTTAGGTGAACGGCTCATCTCTATTCCCGAGGCCTTCTCTCATTCTTCACAATCAAGCTCCTCTGTGTGCTTACTTCATGGGGCTCCAGCTCAAAAACTCCAGCATCAAAACTCCAACATCAAAACTTCTACTCTGTCCTTTGCCATGTGCTTTATCTGTGAGTCCCCACCAACCAAGGGGCGGAGACTCAATGCCCTACTGATGTGGCCCAATCAAAGCCCTAATCATAATTTAATTAAGTAAAAGTAAAACCTCTAAATCCAATACACTCTAATATGCCCAGAGGAAAA